>JBBPNY010000476.1:0-17409 GCA_038091165.1 Rubroboletus pulcherrimus
TCTTCATCGAGCCAGGGTGCTCGGGCCCCCTCATACCCATCGGCCGCAGTGTCACCTACCCTGGTCAGGCCCACCAGTATACATCGGAGCAGCGTGCTTGGGCCCCCTCAGATCCATCGAGCTTGGCGTCACCAACAACCCTCAGGCCCTCTTGTACCCACCGACCTTGTTGTAATCCTACCCCAGGTGGGCCCTCTCATATTCATCAAGCTCACTATCACCCATCCTCTATAGGCCCGTTCGTTAATGTCATTTACTTCTTCTTTGTACATGCACAGGCCCTGCCGTATCCTATGTATATGTTAACACTTGGGCCCGACCGTCCCTCATGTCCCTCATACATCTCGGGCCTGCCCCAAGGTCAGTCATACTTATCGGGTGTTGTGCAAGCAGGCTCTCCATATGCAACGTAACATAGTTGCTACATTATGTGGCTAGCAAGACTGTATGTGATCTAGCAAGTGGTAGCAAGGCACTACTAGACATTTGGATCTATTAAGATCTAGCTACAATGGCATGCTGCTTGCAAGACATTGGAGCTGGATGCAAGAAAGTATAGTTCCTTGCAAGGGACGCCAAGTCTAGTAATGTACAAATGAGTCTATTAGGGCTAGCTAGCTATAGCTAGGGGTTGCAAGAGATTGTCATTTTTGCTGATGTGTAAGCCCAGACGACAGGAGATCAGTTATTTTAGTCAGACAATCTTGATGGATGGCCTCGTCCCTCCGACAGGATAATTGCGAGAGCCCAGGCCTGGGCTGATTTTCGTGTCGAGCTCGGGTAACTCGTGCTAGCAACATCTGCATCGAAAACGACGACGGAGTTTCGAATTCTGGGACGTGAAGGATATCAAATCACGTCGTCCTCAAACTACACGAATGTGTGTCTCTTCTCGTAAATCGAGTGCTGGGCAGGCTCCCGTGTATATGTCTCACTGGAACTAGAGACCTCCATTCCCAGTTGACGTTCTGTGAGTATTGGTAACGGTATCAGTATCAAATCGGCGGACTCTATGATCATCGGTGGCTCGAACCTACATAAGCGAGGGCCGTTCGAAACAAGTTGTCCAAAGGCCGACCCAGATGATGACCGTGAACAAACGATCGATCCCGAAGACCAAGTCAAGGGAATAACACTGGCAGCCTACCTGTTCGCCTTCTTTCTCAAACCCAACAAAAGACAGAAAAAGAAAAAACGACATGGCGCAATAGGAAAAAGCGATGAACCAGGCCAGGCTGGCCGTTGTGGACTACAGTCCAAGAGGGGGTTGCCGCCCTGGCATACCCCGGAAAAAGCGAGCGGAGTGCGAATTTGCAGCACCAGTATATGCGCGAAGGGGGAATATGCCCTGTTAACGGTCATCGCGTGCAAGGCAAGGTCGTTTGAGGTTTATCCTTGCTGTTCCCGGTGTTGTCGCTGAAGGTTCGCCTGTAAATTCGATCCTAATTATCATCTACTGTTCAGTGGGTTTAAGTAACGATTGGGTCTATTGTATTCTCCTTTACCTTTGTTGAATGTGTACATTGACCCAGGACCCTCGGCGTCGAATGTGTCCTTCTCGTGTTACTTGGGCTCACGAGCGCGGGGGTGATGCAGCTGTTTTCTACAAACGACGATGCGGATGATGTGGAGGTTTCTGAGGAAAATATCTCATCGTCTACAGGGTCACAGCACGACGTTGAGCGAGGCTTGGCGAAGTGTTGCACTCTTTACGGTGGTTGGCTTGTTCACGGATGTGATTCGGGCTGGGCTCGGAATTGGATACCATTGTCTTGTACCGAATGTGTGCAACAGACGCTGGTAGAGGCACATTTCTCATTCGACTATGCGAGTGGGAGATACAGGGTGCTCCAACAGGATGACCGGTAACGCATGACTTGAATAGAGGTGCCTATACATACGAGAATTCTTGTCAGCCTCAGCTTCCGAGCGTGAGATCTTGAGAAGTGAAACCCCACGTCTACGTTGTTTTGTGCACCCGAGGACTCAGGACTCAGGTTTCGTTTTATCCGAGACATCGACGGGTTTTAAGGTTGCTTTGTTCTGTGAAGCACGATAGTAAGGATGTTCATAAATGTATCAATGCGTGAACGAGCCTTTGGCTAAATGATGGGTTTCGCAACCGCCCGCTGCAAGGCCCGCTGAGGTGAGTGGTCAGAGTTCAGATCTAGATCCGTGGGTTGCCACCGACGGGCACACGTTTCGCAGGGTTAGGGAACAAGATGTTCGAGACTGCGGTATTACAGCAATAGTTCGGCTCACAGTTCGGATGGATTCTTCTTCAAATGGATATGTACCTCATCCCGTCAGCGCTCATTCATTTTGTGCAATGGAAGCAGTAAACATGGGCGGCGAGACTCTTGGATCCGATGAGCGAGTTGCGACCGAGGCAGGCTGACGGTCGTGCAGGAAGCTGGATTGACCGACAGTACATTAGTAGTGTAAGAACGGTTGCATCAAAACGATTCATCTATCCATCTGAATTGAGGAGAATGTTGAGATGTTCAACAATTCGGTTTGATTGATTTGAGCTCAGGCTATATTTAGTTAGGTGGCTAAAATTGTTCTCAGCGTGTGATCATCATGGACCAACAGCGTTGTATCCATCCCTTGCGCCTACTAGACGCGCTGGGCGTTTACTACACCACCCAACATTTCCTCTATTCCATTCTCTCTCCAGTTTCTCTTTTGTTAGAACCATTCGCGCAATGAACGTATGTTCCCGGCCGATCAGTCAGTGGACGCGTTCTCAGATGTCGTACCATTCAGGTGGCAGATCTACAAGAAGTCGACGTCGACCAGCGAGCGTTGGCGAATATGCTCTCTCGTTACCCTGGAACATTCGATGGTGCGTTGTCGTCCGAATTCTGGTATTAGATCTTCGCTAACCTGCCCCACAAGTATTCCGAGAGCTCATCCAGAATGCTGATGATGCTGAGGCGCACAGCGTTGAGGTACAATTTCAGATCAAAGAGGCAGAGAAACCCCAACCTGCTAGCAAACTCGACATCAGCAAACTTAAAGTGAGCCTCAGTTATCCTGGTCAAGATTCGGTTCATTTTGACTCTGATAGGTGGACAAGTGGATCATCAAGGACAACGGCAAGGGTTTCGAAAAGGACTGGGACAGGCTTGGTAAAATAGGTATCTTCATCCGCTTGTGTGGGGGTGCAGTCTGATTCGTGGTCTGGTGGGGATCAGGGGCTGGCAATGACGACCCCACGAAAGTCGGCGCTTTCGGGGTTGGTGAGCATCCTTCTGATGTCCAGTGGCTCTGGAGGATTGATGCTCGTCCACAGGGTTTTATAGTGTACTGAGTAAATCAGATCGACCACTCGTAAGGTCCAAAGGTAATGCCGTTTCCTTTATCATGATTTATGGTACAGCGGTATTTTTCCATGCACTCGTCCAGGCAAATCACTGCAATTTTACAAGGGGGAAGATGGGAAGGTTGGTCCTCGGATTCCTGGTGGAAACTTACTAACCATGAAATCAGCTCCTCAGGCTGCGTGAGCCAAAGGCCGATGATTCACCGGACTCGCGGACCTCGGTTGAGCTCGACTTGCAGGATCCAGAACCTTTACCTGCACTCGCCGATCTTGCAAGATTCTTAGCTTCTTCCGTAGCTTTCCTGACGAACATTAACACCATCTCGGTTCATCTTCATCTCGACAGCCAGCCTGAGCGTGTTCTGTATGTACAAAAGCAAGTGGAACAACCGGTTGTCATACCGATTCCTCAACACCTGAAGCCAAGAAGCCCGTTGGAGACCGTGAGAGTAGAATCCATAGAGCGTGTTGGTAAGGCGACGTTGATCGATTCTGATCATCTCTGACCATACCTAGTTCAAAAGATCACAGTCGATGCTGCGGAATGCGTGTTCGCTTCGAGCTCAGCGCCCTCGTTCCCCGTTGGCGATATGGGCGACACCTTAGTTGAGCGGCAATCTGAAGAACATCATCCGACACGTACCTTGCAAAGTACTGATGCCATACTGAAGGATAACGCTATCGCGCATGACTTGTATAAGGCAAAAATCAGCGTTAATCTGCATCCGGACTCGGAGATAAAGAAAGGTGTGGAGTCATGCATGAAACCGCTTCCAACCGAATTTGAATGCAAGGCTGTCTATGTAAGCACTCTTCATTCTAACGATTTATCGTTGTTGACCTCTCTCGTTCTAGTTTAACCACGGACAGTACGATTTCCTGAACCGGATCAATAACTCGGACTCACCCAAGGCGAAACATCTTGCCCGCTTCTTCTGTGGCTCACAGGGCATTTTCCCCGAGAAGAACAGGCACGTATCTCGGTTTATTGTTTGACGGGTGTTAACATCCCACTGCCTGAACTGAACAGTGGTCGCCTGTTCGTCGTAAGTGTCCGGTTCTCAACTATCGACGCGATTCTACACGTCCGGTGCAGGGTCAGAGTACCAACCAAACAACGGGCATCGGACTGCATATTTCTGCGCACTTCTTGCCCACCATGGAACGTGGTGCAGTTGACTTTGCGTAAGCACGTTGTGCACAGGTACTTCGAGATACCCGCTGACTGGCTGATTAGGAATAGGCAGGTTAAGGGTGTGTATATCGGCAGTCGACACCTTCTGAGTCTCTTGTCTGATGTTATCCAATAGTGTGGAACGAAGAAGTTCTTCATGTTGGTGGATTCCTGGCACGCGTAATTTACGAGGAAGAGATGAATGCCGCCAAATCCAAGGGTGATGATGCAACGCGACTGGGTTTGCGCACGATGGACCGTTTCGCTTTTGGCCCTACAGTACCGCATGGGGGATTGTCAACGATGCTGCAGGATGCATTCTTCTCTTGCTGCCACGAGTCGAAGTCGCCGCTTCCGGTCGTATCTGACGTTGGGATCTCATATTGTGCGCTGAAAGACCAGTTCCGCCAAAGCTACAAAGATCTGTCATTCCTCAAAACATATAGGGTACTTCACGAGGAGGTCGAGCTACACCAACGCTCCGAGATCATCCGCCGATACTCAATTTCGCCGTTCTCATCCCGCGACATCCTGCAGGAGTTTAAATATGGAGCCACGCAGGACGCGATGACGTCATTCTTTCGCTGGTGGGATCGCATCAAGAAGAATCCACCATCTTCCTTTACCAAAGAAAACCGGGGTCGATTCTGCGGGGATTTTCCCTCCCTGGTTGTCCTCCAACTAAGCGACGGAGTCAAGATTGCGCTCAAGAATATCAAATATTTTACCTTCTTCCCGTTACCTAACGACCTTTCCCATCCGGACAACATCTATGTCGACGTCACGCTGGGTGTGCCCACCAGGGACACCGTCGAGGGTTTCGGTTGGACTCCACTCCCGCTGCTTCATTGGCTTGAACATGTCTGTTCCCAAGCTCGACGGCTTGCCCTAAATGAGGACCCCGGCCAGGTCTCGGACGTGGGGTACCGCATCTTACGTGTCCTTGTTCAATTCGCACTAGTGGAACACCTGTCTCCAAGGGAGTGGGATCGGGCCGCCCAGCTGATGAAGGATCTAAAGTGTGTACGCACCAATAAGGGATTGAAGTCGCCAACCGAATCATACTTCGACGTGGCTGACGTCTGCGGGGACCTTCCAGTCGCAAGGGAGACTGATTTCCTGGACATTCGGGTGACTTCTATTGCAACTCAGATGGGATTTGTTCCCAAATTGGTGAACGAGGAACATATACGGAATGTGTTGACCAACATTCACGTGCGTCAAATGATGACCCCGACGGCCTGGGGGGATATGGTTGAGAGGTTCGTCCAATTGATACGGGCTGCTTTTTGTTCCGCCCTGACGGACCCCGCAGGTTAGAGAAGGACGCCTCAAAAGAATCAAATTATCGCCTCCTACAATATCTGGCAATCATTCCTAGGGGGAAGCTGACGGATCGGCAGATCAATGACTTAAAGGAGAGGAGAGTTTTCTATTCAGAGAATCAACGTCGGGTATCCGCGAATGAACTGCTTTTGCCCAACGAAGATGTACGCAAACTCAGACTCCCGACTCTCGCATTACCACGGGATGGCATAACCTCTCTGCAAATCGATGTCGACCAATTTGACACGTTAATGGAATTTCTGGGCATCCTGAGATATCCGACCCTCGACAAGATAATTGCCCAAGCCGCTTCAGGCGAACCAGAGGTTCGGGGTCCCGCGCTTCAACATTTCTTGTCGAATCGGGAGACACTCTACAAGGATTACAAACCCGAGAACTTCGCTAAATGTCCTTTCGTCCCAACGAAATGCGGGTCACTCGCCCGTCCAAACGAGGTAACGCGACGTATAGTCTCGGATCCGGGAAGTCGTTAACGTATTTCTATAGGTGTTTGCATCGGGCGTCTGGGAGAAGCTAGGCTTCAAGCAAGTTTCCAAGGATTTCCGTCACCACCTCTCAAAATTCGGCGTCAAGGAGGACCCGTCCGTCGATACGATTATCGAATATTTAAGGACTCCAGAACGCACGCTACCAAACCTAGATACCGCCGCCATCTGGTTTAAGAATTTATACGTACACGGAAGTACGTCTAGTCTCGCGTTACGTGCTTGGATATGATTCTAACTGTGATCACAAAGAACTTTCCGCTCAGGAGCGACGCGAGCGATTGTCGACAATTCCCTTCGTACCTGTGAAGGACCCAAGCCCTTCATCTTCTGAGTCGTCACGTATCGAGTATATCTCCCCGAAAGATTGCTTTATCACGTCAACCGAAGTGAAATGCCACCATCGTAGCATCTTCCCATTTGTCAATTTCGGTCCGGAAGGGAATAGTTTCCTAGAGTCTTGTTGCGCCAAGAGGTCACTCGACGCATCTGACATCCTCCGCAAGATAATTCAAAACCCTCAGAGTTACCTGGAAGCCCTCGGGAAGAATTCCAAACTGTGGGTCAGTTATCGACGATGTGTGAGATGACTTACGCCTTCCTTAGTTACCTCGATGACTTGCGTACGATCGCCTCACGACTCGACTCGATATCTGAGGACGACAAGCAAGCCATGAAGAAAGTTCCAATGTTCCCTACTGTCCGGAACGGCGTGGTTGCTAAAACCCTATCACTAGCAGAGCAAGCGCTCATAAGTGACTGGGAAACTCGCGACTTCATTGGCGATGTTTCTGTAGCCCCCAAAGACGATATCCTTGAAAGTAGGTATGCTAGTTTGAGTGTTCGTTGTCAGTTCACTCATATTTGTCATAGAAATGTACCGCGAGATGGGTTCAGTATTTCTGGGGACGTATGTGCGGCATGATGTCATTCCCATTCACCTCAAAGCCGAGTATGACCCACCATTCAACCGTGGTCAACTCATCCTGCGCATCAGATGTTTCATGAACCAGCGAGACGAAAGCGAGAAGACTGATGTTTCGTTCTATGTTCAAGGCTCAACGAACAAACTTCGGGTGAAGGTCTGCAAGTGCCTCACATTGAAGAAAACATTTGCGCCACCATATGGAGTCTTGGCTGACGTTGCGGCTGTTGGGACTGTTGAGACTGAGCCTGTCCGAATCGGGGCGGGTTTGGAGTTCAACGAAGATGACGACTCACATACCCTCTGGATGGTCAGAGATGACTCAGTCAACCTGCGGAATGAGTACGTTCTTTCCCCCTCTCACCACACATGCTAATGTCCACAAAGCATTGCGGTGACGCTTTGTCATTCCTTGCTGAAGACTTATGAACGCAATGACATTTTGCTCCTGGCCTCGTTGTTTACGAAGAGTGACAAGAGCCTTGAAGAATACTATGGCAGTGAGATAAAGTCCGAAGTGTCAAGTACTCCTGATGAAGGTTGACCTTGTCGATAATACAATGCTTGGATCTAATCACAATCTGTTCTTGACAGCGAAGCTGGAGGATAAGCCTACGAATGGGGTCAATGGATTTTTGGTGGTCTCCAAACGAAGAAGTCAGACGAATGTCGGCGAGGAAACTATGCCTTTGGGAGATTATCAGATACCCTCAAAAGACGGTAACGATATCTATCTCCCTTTCTGATGCGTTATTGATGTCCCTGATAATAGACATAAAAAGAGCACTTGTGTCGTGGGGCCAGTCACGCCTGAATGACAAGACCCCTGATTTTAGTGCACCCTGTCAGCCACACCCCACAAGCCTCAAGGAACAAAACCATAAATGCAAACAGGTCGATGCCAGAATGTTAAAGGAGGAAGGTTAGTCCTTAATCAATAATTTGATCCTTGACTAAAATTCAAAACTAGAGGAGCTGCGAGATCAGACAACAGGAATCAAGTTCTTTATGACACGTGAGTATCATTGAGATTGTTCTGGTCAACTATTCAAACCGACTTGAGTAGAAGGGAGGCAACCACCACTGGGGTGTGATCTCAAAGAAAAAATAAAAGAATTTGCAAAGATTATCTCACGCCTGGCCTGTGTGTTTGGCCGAGATGCCTCTACAACCTGCTACGTTTTCTGGGGAGACACAGATGAAGATCTAATGGCTTTCAACCAGGAAAATTTTGCCTATCTAAATCTGGCACATTACTACAAATCCTGTGAGTGATTTCTTTGCTATGCTTTGAGCTGTAAGTTGATCACAGCATACAAGTGTATATCAAACATGTCGAAATGAAGGAAGCGATCACTGAGTGGTATGTTGACTAAACATTTACATGCAAGACACTCATCTTGATCAAACAGGTATCTCATTATGGCCCATGAAATTGCACACAATGTTGCAATGAAGCATGATGAGTACCATGGATCACTTTCTGCAATGTTTGCTATCACTTACTCTCCTGTCCTGCATGAGCACTTCCATGACATCTTGTGGTGAGAATGGGTAACTGTCACAGCAACCTGAAGTAGCAGATGTGGTTGGGACAGAGGAAGGTCACTGTTGATGGAAGTGGAATAACACATCTGACTGCATTCCCCTTGAAAATTGTGCTCACTGAGTCCTGACATAGTTGGTCAATTTTATCCTGTTCCTGTTCCTACTGTTGTAAGATGGGGCAAGGTCAGTGTTGTCATAATCAACATCCTGTATTAGAGCATTTTTCCACTTGGCAGTATGTATCTGGACACTCACGTACGCAAGCACAAACTTTGTTTTGTCATAGATTCGGAGAGCCGAGTGTGCTCGGAATGCCGCATCAGACAACAGGGAATCTGTTATTTAGTCAGAAGGTTTTGTGAATGGCTTGGTCTTGGTGATGCTCATGGTATGTCTTCTCACACGAGTACTCACCTATTGCAGCATTTCGGATTTTATCTCGGCTATCTCTGTAGTTCTAGAAATATGACGTACGTCATAAAATGTTCCGAATGGCTGGACGTGAATTCAAATACCAAAAACCGTAAGAGCTGGTTCGGTAGCTCTAATATGAGTTGCTAAAGTCGGCTGTACTAGCTCTAAGGTCGGCTATCGCTCGGCTGGCTGAATGTGTCAGCATTAAAGTTAAAACTCCACCAAGCTCAGTCCAAAGCTCCGACAGTATTCAGACCCCAGACGGTGGAAGATTGATTTTCAGACTCCGGCTCTCGGCCAGACGGCACAGTTGCTTGTTCCTGAATCGTTGAGCTTCAGCCGATAATTCGGTTGTGTCTTAGCCGACTTTAGCAACTCATATTAGAGCTACCGAACCAGCTCTAAAGATTTGAAAACCATGTCGAGAAACCCAAACCAGCACAGCTCCTCGACTAGCCCGATATAGTGTGGAGGCTTGCCTCGCCAACCTACCATAAAAGTAAACGACAGCATGGGGGCCATGTGCTGGAGCTCGCGGTCACGTTTGACGACACTTAGCGCTAAGCCATCTTCGTCAAGTAGATAGTAAGCGGTGTCGTGGTTTCTGGGCTCAAGCTTTCTAAGCGCGCCTTACCACGTAGTCCCAAGTGCTTCACATCTCATCTCATCTCAAAGCGTATCATACGAAATATAAACAATAAGGTTTGAAACTGTTAGGTCTGTCTTGACTCTTGAAACCCTCCGGCGCGCAAATTAATTTAATTACTTTCGTAGGCACCCCTACAGGTTTAGTCGGATTGCTGTGACGCGCGTATGCCGCTCGAACGAGAGTGACAAGTCGATCGATATCTACTACTCTGATTCTGTATAACTGCTTACCGCATGCTGTAAATACATCATTAAGTATACAGATACACTCCTCTGAACCTCCGAAGGGACCGAGACCTTGTATGCTTTAAGTGGCGGCGCGTCGAACTTGACCGATCCACGGGGTCGTTCTAACTTCCTGCGTTGAACTGGCATGCGAGATGGCCGTGATGACGCTAACAATATACGCATGCTCGAGGCCACTGTACACTGAACCTATCCAAAGGGTAGGTGAATGCCATGGATATATAGGACGTCGAATTGTGAATGGCCAGGCCCAGGCCTTATCCTACTTTCGAGCACGAGCGAATTGACGACCCTGTATCCAGGCAGGGTGTTGACTCGGGGTTAGTATATGCCATTGCTTGCGAGCAAGGGTAACACTGGAACACCACACCACACTAGGGTCATGATGACCGGGCAACCGGTAACAGAAATACACAAGAAAAATTGAGTGACGGACTATGGCCTTCTTGTCTCATCCTTTTGTTCAGCCACTTGCAAGTACTCAAGTACTCACGCCGTCGTTTGTCGTCACGGCTCATTCATTTGCTCGTTGCACAACACATGCTCGTTCTATCTCATCACTCGTCATTTTGTCAGTTTGCTGGTCGTCTGCTCATGTATGCAGTTGTCTTGCACTTGCTTCCCTTGGGACCTCTTCTCAGCGTGTGATTCCATTCCCACTTCCCGAGTGGTTTCCAGCATGGGTGGACGAGCAATTTCGGCCTCAGGCTAGGTTTTTCAACCTCCCAGTGGCCATAGGCCCTTTACTGTTACTGTAGACCATCCATCAATAAATCGTCATTAGCCAGTCATTAGCTCCGACGGAAAGGATCGTTCCCATTGTGCTCTGAGTCTGTGTATGACCCGACAACAAAGATATCCCTAGATGGTGTCGAAAGTATTCTCGACATGGGTGTGGACTCGGTTGAGAGTCACGACCTGCTCTCGGGTGAGGTCAAACGACATCGGCTATTGGCCCATCATGATGCTTATATCCATTGCCAGACTTGGGCTGTGAAAACATCACACACTTGATGAGTTGGCTGTGTCCGCCGCACCAGAAGCCCCATCAACGCGCCCGCGCCTGTCATTACCCCAAGTCTTGCTCGTTTTCATCCTACCGCGGCCTCCTCTGTACCACTCACAGTTTCGGAAATCCGTTGGTCAACTGGGAAGTGTATCCGAGGAGGTTCCGGGAACTTCCTAATTGAAGTTTCGAGATCATCAGGCTTCTCTTCTTCTGCACCCAATGTTCTGTGTTTCAGGATGATTCACCATCCCTATGGCGCATCGTCGAGTTATATGTACGCTAGTGAGGTGAGTGGCTCTTCTGCTCTCCACAGGATAGCGCATTTCAGGCTGACAATACAACCAGGATGCACAACATAGTGCTAATGACTACTCCGTTTACCCAAGAGATCCTCCACCTCAGCGTTTTCAAAGTTTCGTGCCCGTGAGTAGTAAACACTCGAATCCCCGAGCCATCCCGGGCCCTGAACATAGTGGTTATCAGAGATTCTCCACCGAGTCTGACTCTGTGTTGCAGACACAGAGTGGCGCAATAGAAAACACGAACGGATTGGACGGAATCGCGGGTACAAGCAATGTCTATTCTTCCAACCAAGGCTCGTTATACCCACCGATAAGTCTCAGTGTGAGCAACATGCCATTAATGCACTCTAATTCTTGCTGAAGTATGACGAATCTCTTAGAGACGTATCTGGCGGGCACTTACAGAGTTGGGAAGGGCCGCGAAGCGTCAATTTTCGTTTATCTCATTTCGCAAGTTTATCTTCGCCCGACCTAGCCATTACAATATGGATAACGATTCAGGCAAGTGGCAACTTGTGTACGTTGCGCAGGCCACCAATTTACATCCATTCAGCTTTCTTCCTGTGATCTGCTTCCTCTCTCAATGTCAGCGCGCGCATTTCATTTGTGTACCCAATTTTTGTCACATCTACCGATTTCCCGCCGATTGGAGCGTATCCTCAATCGTACCGTAGACTCGCTTTCAATATCGTTTTCTTGAACACGTAGATTGGGCCAACGTTCCAATGTGATTCCTTGGTGAGTGCCTCAAGGATGAATACAATCCATCCGCTTGCGGCTATTTCCCAGGAGATCCTAGCCTATCGCAGTACCTCTCCTGCATTTTGAGAACAGAATATCTCTGTTGAGTAGACACTGAGCATATCAGTTTGTCAGCCAGAGTGATTTTGCTCTGCGAGCCTCCAATCTTTGTCATCGCGGTGGTACGATGTGTCTCCACAGGCTCTACTTAGTGCAGATGAAGAACGAGTTGAGACCGTTCGGCGTGCATAGTCGGTTGCCTGTGATCTGCCACATGGGAGTGCTCGTGTTTTGTTACTAATCATCATTCCGTCTGCTGACGCTCGAGCTACGTCAGCCTAGTTTCGCTCAACGCAAAGTCATGATCAATCATTAGTCAGGTAGACTCTCTGAGACTCCCCTATCCATCTTTTCTATTTAACATTTTCATCGACTAGTGCATTGCATCCATCATGTCTCTCGGCGACGAGGCTCCGGCCGGTGAACAAGTCCTGCCTGACTCTGTCGATGCGATGGTGGAAGACCTGGGGAATACCGAGTATCTCCATGCGGTACTCGGCCTGGCCGACCCCGCCTTCGCTTCCGTGGGTCGGGCGGATCAGAGAGAGCCTCAGCAAGGTCGAGGACGCAATCGACCTCGTGCGGTATCTGCTGTCTCTCACATAAACCTGGACTATTTCGATCCGCGAGGGGTCAGCACGCTACGACACACACTGAGTAGGATGTCTACAGCTCCAAGTGAGCGAACACAGATCAGCCGCCCTGAGGAACATCTGGGAATACCGGGTCAGAGACCTCCAACTCCCGAGGTGGCTGGCGAGGCGTTCGACTTTGAGGCAGTCTTGCGGGACCTACTCAAGAGGTACGACTCATAGTATCGCAAGCTTCCGTTTCATACTAACTCAAGATTCGTGTCGCAGGCGTGGTGAGGCTGACATCAAGTCACGCGAGCTCGGAGTGTTGTTCGATCAGCTTCGTGTGGTTGGAAAAGGCACTTCGTCGTCATTGCAATCCACCCTCGGTTCGGATTTGAATCCGATGAACCTTCTACGTGCCATCCAGGACCTCCGACACCCGCACTTGCGCGACATCATTAGCGGTTTTCAGGGTGTCGTTCGTCCCGGCGAAATGCTTCGTATGTTGTTGGACCGCTGAACCGATCTAGAGGCTGACGATATGATCAGTTGTTCTCGGCCGGCCGGGATCAGGGTGTACCACCTTTCTCAAAGTATTGGCGAATCGGCGCGATGAATTCCATGCCGTCGAAGGGGAGGTTTGCTACAACTCCTTTTCTCCAGACGACATTCGCCTTCACTATCGTGGAGATGTCCAATACTGCCCAGAGGAGGACGTACATTTTCCAACGCTAACTGTCGAACAGACAATCGGCTTTGCCGCAAAGACGCGCGTTCCTCGGGCGCGTCCTCAAGGATTGTCGCGCAAGCAGTTTTGGATGCAAATCACGGATGTCTTGATGACCTTGTTTGGCCTGCGACAGGCGAGAAAAACGCCGGTTGGAGATGCTGCATTGCGAGGGATCTCCGGTGGGGAGAAGAAGAGAGTGTCCATCAGTGAAACCTTGGCAACGAGGAACCTGTTGGCCTGCTGGGACAAGTACGTCTAACTCTTTCCTGAAGTTTGTGGTGTTTATGCTCTTCTTCAGCTCGACACGAGGTCTGGACTCGTCCACCGCTGTTGAATATGTGCATGCATTGCGGATTGCAACTAACCTCGTCAGGGTGGCCACCATCGTCTCCATTTATCAAGCAGGAGAGTCGCTCTATGAGATGTTCGACAAAGTTTGTTTGATCTACGAGGGTCGAATGGTCTATTTTGGTCCGGCAAACGAGGCGAGGCAGTACTTCATCGACATGGGGTACGAACCAGCGAACCGGCAAACGACATCTGACTTTCTGGTCGCCGTAACGGATCCCAACGGGCGCCAGGTCCGGGATAGTATGCGTGGAGTTCCTTCGACGTCGGAGGAGTTCGAGCGATATTACCGACAGTCGTCGCTCATGCAGGAAAATCTAGAAGACATGGCTTCCTTTCGAGAACAATACGTGGGGAAAGAAGATATGATTTCTGCATATCGTGAAAGCGCCACGGCGGAGCATGCGAGACACATGCAGAAGCAAAGCCCATATACGATTTCCATCCCGATGCAAATCCGAAGCGTGATACGCAGGAGGGTTCAGATACAGGCTGGCTCTGTTTCACTTATAGTCATAAACACATGGTGAGGGCCTCTTGCGCCTCTTTCAACGTTGTGACCAACGAGACTCTAGCGTATTCATCCTGCAAGCCATCATTCTCGGGACGACGTTTCTGCAACTGTCAACAAATACCACCGCGTTTTTCTCTCGTGGTGGGATTCTATTCTTGTCGGTTCTTCTCCGTCCTCTCTCCTCTCCTTGTCTAATGACTTTCGCAGTGCCGTATTCCTACCTGCACTCTTCGCGATGTCAGAAATACCCTCCCTATTTGCCCTGAGGCCGATCGTCCAGCGACACTACAAAGCAGCTATGTACCACCCCTTCGTTGAAGCAATTGCGTTGACTCTAGTCGATGTGCCGATTACGTTCGTTATCCTTTTATTGTACAGCATCGTCTTATACTTCCTGGTCGGGCTTCAACGCACTGCGGGACAATTCTTGTGCGTAGACGCATCCTCCCCTGCGCCTCTACTTATATTTGCCTTCCATGATAGCATCTTCTTCCTATTCGAGTTCGTCACCGCACTCCTAGGAAAAGCCCTGTTTCGCGGTCTAGCGGCAGCGTTCAAATCTGAGGCACCGGCTCAAGCATTTGCTGGAATTCTAATATTGGTTGTGTCCTTGTACAGTCAGTGCTTCACTGTTGGCAGACCGCAGTTGACATCCTCATGCATTCCAATTAGCCGGGTATATCATACCGCAACCATCCATGATCGGTGCTCTGCGGTGGATCACCTACATTAATGCAAGTCCTGCTCTATTCCCCTCGAGTATACATCAGCTCAAAGAGAGTACTAGCCGATCAGATACTCGTTTGAATCCCTCATAGTGAACGAGTTTCATACTATTAACGGATTTTGCGGGACTCTCGTGCCAAGTGGTCCATTGTATAGCTCGTTTCCTGACAGCAACAAAGCGTGCACGACAGTCGGCTCTCAAGCAGGGAATCCATTCGTCAGTGGGAATGTCTTCGTGTTTCTCTCGTACGGTTATTCGTACAGTCACCTATGGAGGGTAGGTTACAGTTCTGTTATCTTTTTCCAGCTGACCTCGTATCATATCAGAATTTTGGGATTGTGGTTGCCTTTGCTGTCTTCTTCACGATGTGCCTCCTCCTCTTTACGGAGTTCAACACCAGTCTGGCCGGCGCAACATCTGTCGTACTGTTCAAGCAAGGTTCAGGTGCTTCCACCATTCAAAGTGCCACATCCACTGGGTCAAATTTGGACGAAGAGAAGACCAAGGTTCCAAGTTCTGCGACCTCGGAATCAGATGCACGAAAGGATAACAAAGAGGACATCCGCAAAGCGCTGGAGCACCAGCCTAGGATGAGGAACACGTTCACCTGGCAGCACATAAAGTATGAGGTCGCAAGCCGACGACTTCTCAACGACGTCTCTGGTTATGTCGCTCCGGGAAAGCTCACGGCGCTCATGGGCGAATCTGGCGCGGGGAAGGTATGTGCACCCAATGGGAATTCCTGTAGTTTGTTGGTGTTAATGTTTCTCTTTCAAAGACGACCCTCCTGAACGTGCTGGCAGAGCGCACCGAGACAGGCATTGTTTCAGGGACTCGTCTCGTGGATGGTCTCCCTCTGCCGTCCGATTTCCAAGCCCAGACGTGAGTTGCTCGCCTGTTCCGAGGCTATGCTAAACGGAGCTTGTGTCAGTGGTTACTGCCAGCAAACAGACATGCACCTTGAGACGATGACGGTTAGGGAGGCTTTGCTGTTCTCGGCAAAGTTAAGGCAGCCATTTAGCGTTCCAGCAGCTGAGAAAGAAGCCTAGTAAGCTATTTCTTGTCTCGGGGTCGTTCCTATTCTAAGGCTTCTCTTGTAGTGTCGACAGGTGCTTGAAGATGTGTGGGCTGGACGTTTACAAAGATGCGATAGTCGGCTCGCTTGGAGTTGAAATGAAGAAGAGAACGACCATTGGGGTTGAACTGGCCGCCAAGGTACGCGCGGGTCTTGCTCCTTCGAATTGGCCAGCTAGTTTCTGAACTTCTTTTTTTCAGCCGAAGCTACTATTGTTCCTGGATGAGCCCACTTCTGGATTGGACTCACAGAGCGCATGGGCGATCGTTTCGTTTCTACGGGACCTGGCAGATAGCGGGCAAGCGATTCTTTGCACGTTCGTTCAACTTCCTTCCTTGTTCCCACATGCAATCGCTGATGGCATTCCCACACAGCATACATCAGGTTGGCAACCGTTGCTCGTGGACGTCCATGTGTGCTGATACGGGCTGGTACAGCCCTCCGCTGAGCTTTTCCAGGTCTTCGATCGGCTGCTCTTGCTGCGAACTGGTGGTGAAACTGTCTACTTTGGTGATGTTGGGCCCAGCGCTGCGACGCTCATCCAGTATTTCGAAGGGAATGGATCGCGTCACTGTGGCGCCGAGGAAAACCCGTACGTTTGCTCGGTTGTGATCGGGATAAGCTTCCGGCATAACGTCTCAATGTCTTGAACAGGGCCGAGTTCATCCTCGATGTCATTGGCGCTGGTGCGACAGCAACCAGCAAGGTAGACTGGCACCAAATTTGGACCAACTCCCCCGAGTCGACGCTCGTCCACATCGAAATCGATGCCATCGTTGCCGAGGGGCGGAACACACAGCCTGTGTCTGCCGCCATCCGTTCTGGTTTCGCGACGCCTTGGGTCTATCAAGTATGGACGCTGCTCGTGCGCAATCTTACACACTATTGGAGAAGCCCGACCTACTTGATGGCAAAGATGATGCTCAACATCGTCGGTGGTCTATTCATCGGATTCACCTTTTTCAAGCGCAATAACTCTCTCGAGGGCACGCAGAACAAACTCTTCGTTCGTATCCACTTTCACGTCATTAATCAGATAGTGATAGTGATACTCTACCAGGCGGTGTTCATGGCATTGATTCTGAGCGTACCACTCGCGAATCAACTCCAGGTCGTCTTTCTGAACATTCGTCAAGTGTACGAGATTCGAGAACGTCCCAGCAGAATTTATTCATGGCCAGCGCTCGTCACGTCGCAGATCCTCGTGGAAATC
>JBBPNY010000477.1:0-17391 GCA_038091165.1 Rubroboletus pulcherrimus
GCCAAAAGGGCACCTGTTTTATACTCTCGCATTGCAGAGCAGCTCAAGTGGAGGCGCAACGTGCCCCGGACCCACCCTATTGTCCGTCCACATCAACGGAATCAATCTCGTGGAGCGTTCCAACAAGGTCACTTGACAGTGGTTTGCTTGTCCTTCCCGTGCGCATTTGATCCATAATGTGCAACACATCGACGTTTGCTCTGCGCGAGACCATCCGCTCCCGTCGTTCTTACTCGATCTTCTTCCCGTGGTCTTTACAATGCACGGTATCTTGAACGCTGAATATTGGATGCGCGCGTTGGTCTTTTCGGTCCATTCACGTCCGCCCGTGCCACCGGGCACCAGGACCGAGTGACGGGGGGGGACTCTGCACGTCTCCTTGAAAATGAAAGACACCTTTGGAAAGCGTGACATGATGCGGATGTTTCTCGAGCCTTTCAAAATAGAAGTCATAACAAAAAATAAAGTACTTTAATTCGCGTCGCCTGCAAATGGCCCACTCGCAAGCAAGACACCTTCTGAAGATGCTGGCAGAACCGACGCGTTCAGACCGGGTCATCTGACTCATTCACACAAATCAAAGAAGAAAACAATGGTGAGCGGCATGCCGATTCGCGTCTTTACTTGTACATCTAGATAAATGAGCGTGAGTACTAAGTACAACAGAAAAATGCGTAGTCGTGCAGTTCGTTCGTTAGATGGAATGAGTTGATGACATGATCAAGAAGAAAGTCGGGGTGAAAAGAGAAATAGGGTGAATGGTCGAACGTACTTGTAACGAACCCAATTTCTGGAATCTGCGTGTTGATTGTATCCAAGGAATGAAATGAAGGGGTGAAAGAGTGATTCATGATGTGTGTGCGTTCCGTGAAATGAAGAGAATAAGAGATAGAGAGAAGATGCAATGAAAGATGAAAGAGAGAAGACCTTTGTGCGCAGGCGCTCAATCGCCGAGCCATTCACCCCCACTCGCGAGCTGGGCAAACAACCCCCTACGTTCCACGAGCTCCTCATACCGCCCCTCCTCCGCCACCCTCCCATCCTCAATGACCACCACCCGGTCGCACATCCGCATCACCTCCACCTTGTGCGTCACCATCACCGTCGTCCGCCCAACCTCGGCTCCCCGAATCGTCTCAATCACCGCTGCCTGGTTCGCACCGTCGAGCGCCGACGTACATTCGTCGAGGATGAGGATCTTCGAGGGACGCGCGAGGGCGCGGGCAATTTGGAGACGCTGCGCTTGCCCGCCCGAGATGAGCGCGGCGTCTTCGCCTACGGGGGTGTCGTATCCCTGCGGGAGCGACATCACGAATTCGTGCACGTTCGCAGCCCGTGCCGCATGCACGACGTCGTCGTCTGTGAGTTCTCCGAGGTGGCCGTACGCGATATTCTCCCGGATCGTGCCGTCGAAGAGGTTGGGGGTTTGGCTCACGACCGCGACGTGGTTGCGCAGGTGGTGGACGTTCATCCATCGGAGCTCGTGTGCCCCAACAGAAATCGTTCCCAAACTGGGCTCGTACAGCCTTTGCAGCAGCGCCGCCACCGTCGATTTGCCGCATCCAGAAGTGCCGACGAGGGCGACACACTCGCCCTCTGCGACTTTCATCGACAGGTTCTTCAGCACTGTCGTATCGGGCTTGGTTGGATACGCAAAAGACACGTTCTGCAGTACGAGGTCGCCGGCGATCGGTGGGCGGAGTATACCTTGGGATTCGCTCGTCCCGTCGGTGGGAAGCGTCACGAACTGGAAAAGATCTGTCGTCGCTTGAACCGCCTTGGCAATCTTTTCAGTAAACCCCATGAGCTGGCTGCCGATCGTGACCGTGAAAACGACGAGGTTGAGTACTTGGACCATCCGGAGATATGTGTAGGTGCCATTGGCGACGAGGACTGCGCCGACGTAGAACAAGAGCGCTTCTGCGAGGTAGATCAGAGCGAAGGCGACACCATGCGTACCACCTTGGACGAACGCGCCGCGAATGCCAGTGGAAAGACAGATGGCAGTAGCTTTGTCGAATTGGGATTGCAGAACCGGCTCCAGGGACATAGCACGGATGCTACGAACATTGAGAATCGTCTATGGTGAGGAAAGAAATGAGTCGCAGGACAACCAACGTCGAGAAAGAAACTACATCATGGACGTACCTCGTAGTAAACCCTCGCAACCTCCTCGCGAGCTCGCTTGTTCCTGACCTCACATTTCGCGACCAACCCCGCCTGGATGGCCATGACCCCAACGAAAACCGGACCGATCGCGATCCCGACGAGGGTCAGTTGCCAACCCCACACCATAGCCCAAACCAGTCCGACACCAGTCATGACCACAACGACAAAGAATTGGCCCATGATGGCAGACACAAGCGTCCGCGCGTCATCGGCGTCTTTGATAAGGGCTTGTGCAAGTGCGGCAGGGGAATGCACAGGAGAGTCGAACCACGCTTTATCCTGCGCGAGTACGCGGGAGTACGCGGTGTCGCGCAAATGGGTGACCCAGTGGATGGCCGATGTTCCCATAAAGAAATATTTGAAACCCGTAAGTAAACCGTCGACAGCTGCAATGCCAAGGACGAGGGCGCCATAGGAGTTGATAGTGGCGGCGCTGGGGTTCGCGGAGACCGTAAACATCAGACGGGAAAGCAGGAAGGAGAATATGGGTGTCATAGCACCGCTCAACAAGCACGCGACGACACCGACAAAGAGAAGATGCTTAGCGAGAATCGTTGGGTATATGAGACGCAGCGTCGCGATGAGACCGGGTGCGGGAAGGGATTCCGAGGCCGAGGGAGTCGAGTCGCACTGGGATGCTTGAGAGGGGGAGGCAACCTGCACGGCGTCGGGTACCCTCCTTGCGCGCTTCTCGCGTCTTCCAGCAGCCTGTTCCGCGATCTGTTTCGGGTTGGATTTCTCACTCTCAAACTCTCCATCGTCTTCCACCATCGGTCGGGCCGGAGTAGCCGAAGCGAAAGGATCAGTGAATGAAGGCGTTGTGGGCGTGAACTGCAAACTTGTCCGACGACCTTCGTAGACACGCCGTGGGACAGTGGGCGAAGTGACCAAGATCGAGATACTCGAACGTCGCCTAGGTCTCCCAGAAGCGCCGCCTTCGAACTCGGCCGCGTAATTTGGAACAACAGAGGGAGTAGTAGGGAGCGAGGCAATTTCGTTCTGGACGTTGCCATTCGTCGTCTTCGTCAACTCCGCGACGACGTCGAACATCCACCCTCCAATTCCCATCGTGACGGGGCGGACACCACTTACAGTCGGGGCGAGGCTATAGTGTGTGTCCTTTGCCTGTTGTGTCGCCCGCGCCTCTTCATCTTGGGAGGCAAGGATCTTTGCGACTTCTTCGTATACAAGCGGGTGTGCATCTGACTCGTTATCGTCGTCGGAAGAACCACCTTGGCGCAACATATTGTTCCACTCCCCATCAACCTTCTCCAAATCTGCGCGGAATCCTTGCTGGGCAACGCAGCCCTCCCGCATGACGTACACGAAATCGTCCGCGTTGATACTCGTGAGGTCGTGTGTGATGATAATCGTTGTTTTCTTCACGCGTGAGCACCACCCTCGGATCGCTGCGGTCGTGAGATACCGTGTTGGAGGGTCCAACGCCGACATCGACTCGTCTATATGCGCATAGATCGTGAGTAAGTCATCGCAAAATGTGAAGTAAACGGAAACCCACCAAGAATCAAGACCTCAGGATCCCGTACTCTTGCTCTCGCGAGTGCCAATCGTTGCCTCATACCCTCGCTCAACACGACACCGCCTTCGGCAGAGCTATTCTCCCCGCTGCCAGCCAGGACGGTCTCGTACCCTGCTTCAAGTCCCCAAACCCATCTCTCCAACATCGCAAGTCGACACGCTTCCTCGACCTCCGCACGAGTCACGTCTTCGACGCGCCTCCCACTTCCGACAGCACCGAGGGCAACGTTCCAGTGGATAGATCCCCTGAAAAGCTGCGCGCCGGCCCCGGCTGAACCTTGTGTGACGCCTGCGACGTGTTTCCGGACCCAAGCAGCATCGAGATATCGCAAATCTTGTTCGTCAAGCAGCACCCCGCCCTTGCCGAGGGGTGGGGTATAATACCCGAGCAGAATGGATCCGATTGTTGACTTACCGGATCCAGAAGGACCGATAATAAATGTTGTTTCATGGGAAGGAAGGAACATATCCACATCACGTAGAACAGGCACGGTTGGACGCGTAGGGTAAGAAAAGGTAAGGCTGGTGAGCGTGAAATCACCCGCGAACCTACGTGGCGTAATCCGGCGAAGAGGTTGCGCCTTCCGGTGTTTGGCGACGATGACTCCGGGGTCCTGTTGAGAGGAAGAGATGGCTGCTGCGAGTTCCGCAGCCGCTGTCTTGCCTTTGGCTAATACGACCAAAAGCGGGACTGTCATCTGCAGGTTACTGGTCGCGATCAAACACGCCCAGAAGACGCTCATAACATCACCGGGCTGATTCTTGCCCTCGTGCACCAGGTGCGCTCCATACCAGAATCCCTGGACAAACATAGCCATTGTCACAAACTGACTTGTACCGGCTGCGACACTCCAGATGACACCGAGTGATTGAACGGCAACCACCACACGTGTAAGAAGAGTGTGTTCGTAGGAAGCTGCATTCGCTGCTTTGACCGCGCCAATATTTCGTACCACCCGGGAGACAAGGGAAGCTGCACAAGCGATCAGCGTTCTGTCTTGCGCAATACGAGGTGATGCAAAAGCGTGAGAGAATCCCTGGATGAGGATAAGAAAGGGCACAGCGGAGAGGATGACAAGGCTCAAAAGAGGGGACCAGACGAATGCGAGTACAAGAGCCATTAATGTTGTAGTTGCATATTGAATAAGTTGGCCAGCTGCAAGGGATGACGCGGCGCGTACATCGTCAGTTTCCCTGTTGAGCGACTGAGTACAGTGGGCCAACACCGAGACACAAAGGGAGCTTACCTAGCAAACTTGACCATGAGACCGCCAGCGCCAGTGGGATCACCCTCGCCACCCATGTCGAGCACGTTGGTGGGATTGTCGCTCCCCGTCTGTCTATCGAACCATTCCATTTGCTTGTGCACGACTGCGTTATAAACTTTTCTCCTCAGCTCGATGACATTCCATTCGCCAGTCCATATCCATAGACTACTTGTGACGCTGCTCACGAGGAGGGCGCCGATACCAAGCGCGACAAGCCGCAGTGCAGCAGAGCCGACACCATGGAGGAGGGTGTCCTTTTCTGCTTGCGATGGATTTGAAGTGAGGGGGAAAGCGGCAAATGTGTTGAAAGACTGGCCGATGACGTATGTCATGTAAGGGGCGATGGCACCCGCTACGACAGACGATACGATAGCGGGTGTGAGTAATACGAGCTTTCGTCTCGGGGTGAGGAACGAGAAGAGCAGCTTGAATGTTGGTGCGGGTGGCGGCGGAAGGGGACTGCCGTGGACAGATGTAGTTGGAGGATCTGAGTCACGCTGCTCGATATCATTAGAAGAGAGCATCAATGTCGGCACAGACGGCTCCAACTCTAGCTTAGAGTTCGTTGGTGGATCGTGGTTGTTCATAACTGTCGCAGACGACGACAAGAAACGTTTGACGCTGCTAAGGATGCAGAGAGAAGAGAGAAATTAGGCCTTAACATGACTACGCTGCTCACATTTGTTGTCTGAATGGACGGACGCATTATTCCTATTCCATTAATTATCGCACCCACGTCCAAAGACAACAAGACGCCGGACTACACCCGAGTGTCACCAGGCCGTGCCCCGGTAGAGAACATGGGCCAGGCTCCGGAATGGACCGGGGTGTGCTGAGAGCCAGTGCAAAGCGGGTGAGCGGACCAGCCCCAGCATGCAGGAGAGTCGAGACACACTACAGTTCAATGATAAGTGGGAAATACGAGGAGTAAACCGACCCGGAGAAGAAAGAAGGGCGAAGGTGGGTGGCCGAGACAACCTAAGACAATCTAAGACGAGCTACGTGATCTGTGGGACGACTCCGGCGTTGCGGCGATCCGGGGAAGCCTTGCCAATCCGAAAAGCTGTTGAGTAACGTTATCGCTTGACGACTCTCCGAAGGCTATCTGAGAATTTTGATTGGTGGATACGAGCACAGGACCTGGACTAGCTGTTTATGGTCACCTAAAAGGCTGGAGTTTGGCTCGCTTAGCCGGTTCTGACGTGGCATCGTCCCCCACTCGGAGGTGTTGGGAGGTGGTGGCGGCGGCATTGACGTCTGTCCGGGCCCGAGCCTCCCGAGCTGGGGCTTTTGGGCCGGGCTGGGCCCCACCGGCATCACTAGATTTACAACAACTGATTGGGGTGGCATAGTACTGTTGGCAGTGGCCGTGGTTGGGTGCTCGCTTGTAAGACCGCAGTCAGGGCAATCAGGTCGATCTGATGGGATGTCGGTTGATCGATGATCGATCTGGCTGAGTGACGCGGAAGCTAGTGGTGTTGGAGATCGGAGCGGCCAGTGATGTTGGAGGCAGAGCAGACGAGGACGAGTCTGCAACACAAACGGTTAGTACTAGAGACATCTATGCATGCGATTCGAGTACTTACCTGTGGTTATATTGTTATTGGGAGCATTTTTGCGCTGTGCAGGCTCCCCATTCTTGCAGGGCCTACCCAGGTTTTTCGCTGTAGGTGGGTTTTTCATCCCCTTTGGACGTCCGGGCCTAGTACGTTCCGCGACCTCTGACATTGGGTGTGCAATCGACACCAATTGGTTGTTCAAAAGGTAAAAGTGCGAGATATCGGTGTTTGCTGGCGTCGTGCGTGGTTCTCTGTGAGTCGTTGAGGCTGCTGCTACTGGGTTCGTTACGAGAGTGCGACGTGTTTGCCTGCAGGAGTGCACCGACGATCGGGACGTGCAGACTGGGGACGACTTACTTTGAAAGGTAAGTCCATTCGAACTCCGATAACTACTTACGGACGGGGCCCCACATCCGACAACATTGTCCGAGATTACTGTAATCCAGGCCGACAAGAGTCATGTGTAGATACATCACCCTATGCTAGTCTCATTGTAGTGCATGTAGCTACATCCAGCCCCATGCTAATTTCATCATGCAGAATGATCCTCGAGGGTTGGATAATAGCCCATTGCATCTCCAGGCTGGTTTTCTGGCCTCTCTGCATGCCTGTAAGGTTGTCGGAGGTCAGTGGCTTTCTTCCGCATGGAACTCCGAACCTGAAAAAAGCGAAATCACACAAACTCATTCGATCTCAATCGGTCGATATGGGACAGATTCGCTGGCCATATCCGAGTCGAATGGTATCCTTTCCGACGAGATCCAGTGAGTGGTTGAGCAAGCGGAGTCGATGAAAGATGGAGCGTGTTTTGAGACTAATTTTCCCACGTGGACAACTCGTGTGAAAAGAACAGTAATCTAGCACAACCAGTTCTCACTGGGCCTGAGGGGGCCATCAGCAGGTCGCGATGCCCCCGAGATACGATTCCAACTCCATGTGCAACTACGGCCTTATCTCCATCACGAGCGATTACGACCACTACAAGCCTGCGTGCCTGATTGCAATAAGCAAATATTATAGTTACTAGTAGTGTTCAATTTACCCAAGGTTTTCGATAAAAGAGGCTGACGAGAGCACCGTCCCCCCTCCAGCTCCCAAAAGACAGCTGTGTCTTCTCGTCTTGAGCCTTCTTGTTCTGCCTTTTGAACAATCGCCCGAGCTCTGTCGCACATCGACGCCTCGCTCGCTTTTGTTCCGTTTGCCGTTTGCAGATCATCATCCTCATCAGACATGGATTCCTTCGGTACCATTGCCGAGCATGAGGAAGGCACCTCGTCCATTCCCGTCGAGTCGGTCAACAACTGGAACTGGGGCCCCGCCTACTGCGTCATCGCATAAGTGTTCACACATTGGACTCACACGAAAAAGAGAGGCGCACCTGTGCACCGTCACATTCTTCTTTGTGAGCAGATCTATCGGTACATTCACGTTGGTCGCACATTGCTCACCTCCGTCATTCGCATTCTTAGCATCGCACGCCTCGCGTACACATTTCATATTATCGTCATTTGCCATTATCATCATCTTTACCATCATCATCGTACCGCATTGTTGCGGCGATGATACCCGCAGGATTCCTGCATTCTTCGATTGTGGGCAAATACCTTTATTCGTTCAATATTTGTGCACGAGCATACTTTCGAACTTCGGCCTAGTATTGTTGTTCTAGTAGATCACATGGTTTTGCAAGGGATCAGGGAAACATGGGAGGACAAATGAAATTTGTTGACTTGCCAACTGTGCCAAGGGTGCGTGCTTGAGAATTACACCTCGTGAGACGTTTCTGCCAGCGCCATTTCGGACACGAGGGCAATGCAATCCCAGTCGCGTTCGTTGGCGGGAGAAACCGACGCGAGGTCAATATCAGTGGCGGACCCAAGGGTATTGGTCACGAAACACAATTGAAAGCGACAAGCTCACGGTGAAGGCGCTGACTGAGGTGGTCTACATAGAATGTTGTAGAAGCGGGTGGTACCATACCGATAACCAATACCTCACCCACGAATTCATAACATCGCTGGTGACGAGAACGTTCGTGGCGGTCGTCAGATCCCTAATCACGCATTCAAGCTCTAGGAAGTACTTAGCGAGGTTGAGGACCATGATGGACATTCGTAGCCTTGCAGAGTCCGCGAGATCAGGTGCGTTTTATTGCGCGAACTCAACGTGCTAGTGTATAGTCAGCTCCGAGTCGGATACCACGACAACACGTGTTCAGTAATGCCGTGTCAAACGCTGGACAGAGTATACTCAAGGCGGTGGTCAGCAGACTCAGATAAGTGGTAATTACTGTTTACTGACCGATCGCGACAGTAAACGAAGAAGACGAGCAAAGTTGACCAAGCGGAACAGTTACGATGCGTCCCGTAACGTGTACAAAACGTGTATCATTTTCAGTCCTCTGAGTCGATGGTCAGTTTGCAATGATAATGATTGGAAGATCTTTCTTGTGTTATTTTGGCGTGCTTTTATTATATTCGAGGTCGGTCGCTTCAGGACGGAGAGAACTGAGGGGATGGATAACTTGTGAGCCTCCAGTTGTGGTCCAAGGTCGTCGCAAGGCAGATCCGAAGGTGGCTCGCCACGCCGTTCTCCAAATGCGCGATCGAGTCCGGGTGTCCAAACGTGACGTTCAGTCCGAATCGCTGTCCCAACACGGCGAGCACGTGGCTTGTTTTGCGTGCATTAAAACCGTACCCCGCACATAGCTTCGACGACGCCGAGTGGTGCCTAGTACCCTTTCCGGAAATGTAAGTGCAGCCTTGAGAGAGAGCCATCGATGGATGATAACCAGGTTAGTCACCCGCCGCAACCAGGGAGTGTAACGTTACGGGGGTCTTCCGTAGCCTGCGATGTGATGGACCTGGGCGACATCCTCGATGTCAATATCTCCGAGTCCCGAGGCGCTTTGATCCCATCCAAGTTGAGTGTAAGGTGGGAAAAGCTTCTCACCCATGATGGCGACACGGTCGGAATTATCTGAAGGATGAATAAGTCAGGTTATCAGTACGATGAGAATATACCACGGACGTTTCTGATTGGGGGGCGAAAAATCAGCGACCCTGGAGTGTCAAATACTCGTAGAAGCCGTCAACGGCTGCGCCACAATGTTTCGCCTCAAAGGACCCTAACAAATTTTGACGAAGATCTAGCAAAGGAGGTCATTCCGTGGTCATGCTCGTGGATAACTGGTGTGATGGGAAGTACCAACCTTGACCAATATCAGCGATTGTTAGGGGTGGTGGGTTCCGGCACCGATTCTGGTGCTTTGAGAATCGCTGGCGGAATGACCAATAAGTCGTGGGTCGTTAGCAGATCATGGACACGCATGGACACGCACCGAGGTTTCGAATTTCGCGGTATGGAAGATGATGAACATGGTTGTTGCAAGTGGCGATGTTCCAAGTATCAATTGACTGGGTCGGGCGACGGCGAAAGTTCATCGCGCCGTGAAGAACGGTGCTGAAGAACTGTAGCGGTCGTCGTCCGTGCTAGCGGATGGCTCTCTTCCAACTCGCATCACTCGCTGCTATGTGCTGTCCCTACTCCGCCCGGCAACTCCCTCTGCCACACTGTACCGCCACAGCACCCATACGAGAGCAGATGCCCACGTCGATGCGAGTCAAGGATCTATGTGATAAAGTTCTTGATATTGTTGCTTTATCTATACGTCTTTGCCCTCAATGCTAAGACACAGTACATAGATAGCTTCTTTCGCTTGTGTTTCCTATGTCGAGAACTCATGCTGACCCAGTGCAAGGGATGGTTGGGAGAGTTCACTTGCATGGTCTATGCATAATCTAGACTCGTAGTGATCTTGGAATCGCAAACCTCGGGTGGTGCTAGGCACTTCGAGACTCGACTATTTTCGTTCAGTCTCTGGCGGCAGTCCTTGCTCTAAGCGAGGAACATCAGTCTTATGCATGAGCGTAGATGCACGTACAGGTTCGAGCTTATGGACTCATCGGTATGGCAGCTGCTGTCGACTACACTGAGACCACATGCAAGCAGCAGCCGTTTTGACATTCGCAAGACCTATCGACTACCTTTGCGGGGTCTATCGTACCTCGACCTTGCGTTCCGCCCAATCTTCTCGTAACCGCGCTTCGACCAACTTGTCCAAATCTTTCGCGATACCCACGGCGACGTTAAGCAGCCGCAGTATCTCGTCTGGTGCCGTCGGCACGCCGCCCGCTTTGTGCAAGACACATATCTCGCGCTGGGCGTTGAGAGCGATACTCATCGTTCCAGCACTCAGCCTTTGTTCCAGCAATGAAGGATCCACGACAGGGCGCGTCGTTGGATCGGGGAAGAATGCAAACGTGACACAGAACGGCGTGTGGTGAATAGCGAGCGGTACAGGGGCGCGCTCTTCTGGCGCATGCTACGATAACCGGCATATTCAGTTCAATAGGTGACACCATACTTCCCAGGACAAGGCGTGATATACGAACCACGATGACCTCGTCGCCGACAACCTCGACTTCTGGTCGACGAAAGTGTTTGAAGGCAACTATGCCTGCGAGACAGGCACAGTCGAGCATGTTTCCTGCGTCGGCAAGACAGTGGACGGTAAGGCGGAGGTGCCAGACCTAGCAAGTCGCAATTTTATAGCATGTCGAGTGAATGTATGGGCTGGACATGACGTACGCGTTGTCCAGCGAGGATGCAAAGTGATTCCTTGTCGATCGCGTCGCTCCGCCTCAGAATCTTGTCAAGCATCCGGGTCATCGTGACCTCCTCTTCAGACGGCCTGCAACAACCAAACGCACGAAAATAAACATCTCAGGAAATACAGATCGGACTGCAGGGCCTACCGACCGAGTTCGTAATCGACAGACGCCATGGGCGAAATTTCAGAATGGATGGTGATGGTACCTTCGAATGGGCGTTCGGGTGGTGGTTTGACCATCTTTGCATCGACATGGGCAACAACGCTACAGCAAATGTGTTAGATCTACGCGCGCGAAGCTGGTCCATGTATTCGTGACGCGCACCGTGTTTTGCCAAATGTGCATTCGACCCAACCTAGTTCTGACCCGAATGTGATCGTCGGTCTCCGTAGTTCCAGTCGATCGCGTCCATCAAGGCGAAGCGACTGTTTCAAGGCCTCATATGTGAATTCTTTCTCGGGTATTGAAGGAGACTGAGGACGCATGGTTGAACGGTTCGGTCGTTGAATTCAGCATCGGACTCGGAAATGGCTCATACTATTGCTTACGTACGCGCGGCTTAGGACCTTCTCCTCTTCGAACCTTGAGATGGTCCGTTTGATCACCCACAATTTGCTGGCTTGCCATGCAAAGAACTGCACCACCAACAACTTTCCATTGTTATTGCAAAGTATCCAAATCGAACTACACGAACAAGAGTTCAATCCCGATTTCGTCAACAACATCCTTCCGAGACTCGAATGGCGTGCCCTCGTCGATGCTGCCACTTTGGCAAGTGTTCACATCTCTCCGTCCACGGAAAACATTTTGAAATAGATGCGGTAGGTCGGAGACACGTCTCTACCGCTCGAGCAGCCAGAGATGGTGGACGACGAATTTTTACGGAAACTGCATCACGTCCTCCTCGAGGTGCTTCACCCCCTCGCTTCCGATCCGTCCCGTGATTGCTTACCGGGTTACGCACGAAATGCAGATCCACGTCATTGAAGGCGTCATGATATGTCCGAATTGCAAGCATTCCTACCCGATCTCGAATGGCATTCCCAACATGGTGAGCTCCTGTGGCTGCATCCTCTACGGTCTGCACGACCATAATGGCACTTTATTCTTAGCTGCTAGCGGAACATGAAATTGGTTGATGCTCGCATCAACATGAAACGTAGCTGCCGACCCGAATACGATGAACTGCTTTCGATAGGAACTCGAGAGTGATCTCGACTTTGCAAGTAATGCAGCTACTGAACAGTCGTTGTATTTTCATCAAGCTCAACATCGACACCAGGTGTGGTTCCAGAATACTTAGCATTGCCCTTTGGGCTTCAGTCCTCACTCCTGAAGTGACCGACCTCGAATGTAATAAAAGCACGCCAAAATAACCCCCGAGAAAGGTCTTCCAATTATCATTGCAAATGACAAGTTATCTTCCTATCAGACCGAGCTTATCACCAACCCAGAGGACTGAAAATGATGCAAGTTTTGTGCACGTTACGGACGAGCCAGGTCCCATGATACACCCTTCTAGCATATTGCTTTGTGAGGAACTGGAAACGGCTCGAGGGTCAAGTTGGCAATACCAACTTTAACAACTCAAGTTTGCCAACTAGTGGCTGCACGACGAGTTGCACGCACTCGAGGGCGCGTGTGCGAGTAATGGGGCTGTGGTTGGATCCTCTTCCAGGGGGGCACATCGCAACTGTTCAGTTTGGTCAACTTTGCTCGTTTTCTGCGTTTACTGTCGCAATCGGTCAGTAAACAGTAATTACCACCTATCTGAGTCTGCTGACCACCGCCTTGAGTATACTCTGTCCAGCGTTTGACATGGCATTACTGAACGTGCATTGTCGTGTCATCCGACTCGGAGCTGACTACAGTATACTGTAGCACGTCGAGGTCACGCAATAAAACGCAGCTGATCTCGTGGACTCTGCAAGGTCACAAATGTGATATGTCCATCATGGTCCTCAACCTCGCTAAGTACTCTCTGGAGCTTGAATGCGTGATTGGAGATCTGACGACCGCCATGAATGTTCTCGTCGCCAGCAATGTTAAGCATTCGTCGGTGAGGTATTGATTATCGGTCTGGTACACCCGGTCTTCTACGACAATCTATGTAGACCACCTCAGTCAGCGCCTTCACCGTTAGCTTGTCGTTTTCAATTGTGTTTCGTGACCAATACCTTTGGGTCCACCACTGATATTGAGACCTCGCATCGCTTTCTCCCGCTAACGAACGCGACTGGGGTTACATTGACCTCGTGTCCAAAATGGCGCTGGCAGAAACGTCTCACAAGGTGACATTCTCAAGCACGCACACTTCACACAGTTGGTAAGTCAACGGGTTTCATTTGTTCCCCCCATGTTTCCCTGATCCTTTGCAAAACCATGTTATCTACTAAAACAACACTACTAGGCCGAAGTTCGAAAGTATGCTCGTGCACAAATATTGAACAAATAAAGATGTGTGCGCACAATCGAAGAATAATCGATTGATCTCCCAAGGAATCCTGCCGGGTATCGCCGCAACAATGTGGTGCGGTGGTGATGGTAAAGATGATGACGACGATGGTATGGAATGTGTACGCGAGGTGTGCGATGCTAAGAATGACAGAGGTGAGCGATGTGCGACCAACATGACTGTACAAATAGATCTGCTCACAACGAAGAATGTGACAGTGCACAGTCGCGCCTCTCTTTATCGCGTGAGCCCAATGCGTAAACACTTATGCGATGAGGCAGTAGGTGGTGCCCCAGTTGTCGTTCGTGCTTGACTCGACCGGAATGGGTGAGGTACCCTCCTCATGCTCGGAGTTGGCAAAGACAGAATGGATGGTGCCGAAGGAATCCATGTCTGATGTAGATGATGATCTGCAATTGCAAACGGCAAGCGAGCGAGGCGTCGATGTGCGAGAGAGTTCGGTTCAAAAAGGCAGAAGAAGAAGGCTCGTAGACGAGAAGACACGGCTGTCTTTTGGGAGTTGGAGGGGGGACGGTACTCTCGTCAGCCTCTTTTATAGTGACGCTCCTCGCGCTGAGAACGGGTGTGGGTCCTTTATTACGATGTGAGGCGCCTCCATTGGTAAAACCATCCCCCCCCTACCGGTTGTCCGAACTCCCAAATGAGCAATGCAAAACAATAAGATGAACAGCTCCGGCAAATTGCAGAGAGGCGGCATCCATTGCGACGTGATATCAACGTTATGGCTTCCGACGTTCACAATAAGACCCATCCAAATACAGCAAGTGTAGTATTTGTGACCATGATCTCGCATGTCCAAGGCGGGTTTGAACCAGTCCCGAACGTGAGTCCACGGGGCAAAGTACATGTTACACAGGCCGGGGCCTCCGCTATATGTCTCTGATGGGCGAAAACAAAAGAAAAAAAGTTCGTCAGCAAAAATTAGTGTGACACGAGGACATCCTTGCTTCGCTTGGATGAACGTTTTCCGACGTTGGGACGGATCAACCAGCAGCTGGCACGTGGCACAGGTAGGAATGAATACCGTTTTCTTGAATGGACCGGTCCGTGATATGATGGATCACTGCTGTAATATGATGCACACCGTAGGTCAATCCACTGTACTTGGCCGTTTGGCTCCCCTCAGGCAGGGATTCATTTCAAAGTCCTGCGGCCACGATGCCACTCGCGACATTGTAGGCCTACCCACTGCCTACTCTAGCTTCAAGTTGTGATCCCAAGGCAAATGCTCTTTTCTGCAGCCGTGTACCTGTTTCCAAATGGGGCTTACAGGTAATGTCAACTACATAGTATATACGGAAAGAACCGAAAAGCTCGACGTCGGGGGGCCTGATCAGGTACTATATAGAGCCTGAGGTCAAAATGTTCGGGATTGAGAAACTCCGGCCGCCTCTGATTCACGTCAATACCCTTCACATAGCAGATTCAACCGAAGCCGGGGGAAAAGTGATAGCGTTTCGGGGGATAGTACATGGTGTTCATCCTCGGTCACAGTACTACATACAATGGCAGACGTACTATAATCCCGGAGACTAGTATGACATTGCAACGCAAGCTCGACCTAGGACCATCAGGCGGGCTTTCTTCGCACACTCGGCACATTCCTCCCATGCTCCCATACCATATGCTCAGCAGTGGCCGTACTGCCGAACTTCACCTGCGCATTCAGATATTCTGTGAAAGGCCTTTCTGTCTCCGGAATCTGCTGAATGTGGACGAGATCTTGAAGAGTCCGCTGAAGCGCAGGACAATTGACTAAAAATCCGTACGTCGTGGGTTCGACTCCCGCAGCATAAATGCGCAGACACCGGTCGTCAACATCCCGCTCTGGAAAGGTAACCGAGAATGAGGGTGGCTGACCAAGGTCGGCCAAGATGGCGATGTATGGAAGGGACTCGGAATCGGAGCCATATACGCTTCTCCCTTCGCCGCTCACATTTTTGTGTCGTCGGGTGATGGACCGCAAAACATCTTTCGAATTCGTCGACTCTCGGGCCTTGTCTGAAATGAGAATCTGCGACATTCGCGATGTCGCCGACGCGTTTGAGGGGCCACCTTTGAAATAGATGGGTATCACCTTGTCGATCAGCGGTTGTTGGTGGCAGCACTGCGCCGCACTCGTCCTCTGCCAGTGGCGTAGTGTCCACTCATCCAAGCTATATGATATATCATCAGACTCGAAATCACATCATGACCATGGAATTCGGAAGGCTGACCTTAATTCGTTCCCTTCCTTGGATCCAGCGATGTTCTCATCCATGCATACCCAGTGCGAGAAATTCAGATATGCATGTTCGAACATTTTGCGTGCAAGCGATGCTTGCGTGTCCTGTTCGTCCCATATCTGCGGTCCAAAGATGAATTCGAGCCAATCCACGACCGGAATCATCCGACAGTCAGCCAGATGCTCTTCCCATCTTGACGGCAGCTTGGTGGCCACGTTGTTCGCCTGTGTGCGGATAAACAGGTCCTTGGCCAGGAGCCATAGCAATCGGCTAGCCAGTTCGCCCCGTTGACCCATGTCAATCATGCCAGAGTTAACGGCCGCCAGGAGAGTGCTCAGAGCAAGCTCCAGCCTTTGAGGCACCTTATGTAGCTCGATTGCGGCCACGCACGACAGGAGTGGTTCGGATGGATAACTCGTGAACCTCCAGTTGCGGTCCAATGTCGTTGCAAGGCAGATCCGAAGGTGGCTTGCCACGCCGTTCTCCAAATGCGCGACCGAGTCAGGGTGTCCAAACGTGACGTTCAATCCGAATCGCTGTCCCAATACGGCGAGCACGTGGCTCGTTTTGCGTGCATTAAAACCGTACCCCGCACATAGCTTTGATGACGCTGTGCCTAGTACCCTTTCCGGAAATGTAAGTGCAGCCTTGAGAGAGAGCCATCTGTGAATGATAACCAGGTTAGTCACCCGCCACAACGAAGGAAGTGTAATATTACAAGGGTCTTCCATAGCCTGCGATGTGATCGACCTTGGCGACATCCTCGATGTCAATATCTCCGAGTCCCGATGCGCTCTGATCCCATCCAAGTTGAGTGTAAGGTGGGAAAAGCTTCTCCCCCATGATGGCGACACGGTCGGAATTATCTGAAGGATGAATAAATCAGGTTATCAGCACAATGAGAAAATACCACAGACGTTTCTGATTCGGCGGCGAAAAATCCGCGACCTTGGACGTCGTCGAGGCGAAAATAACCCAAACGGCATGATTCTGGTGATGTGAATATCTGTTCACAACTCTGCAGAAAACATCTGCCGGTCGATATTCTCCTTGAGCGTGTACTGGAGTGAGCGGGTGCGCTTCATCGAGCGCGATCACCAACTTGGGACGGTCGGAATTGTCAGTAAATGCGCTTTCCAGGCAAGTCGCCATTTTCCTGTAGGCAGTGAAGAGACGCGCAGTGAAATCAGGTGGATCAGATGAGGGATCCTTTTGTTCTGCGTCGCACCACATGACTCAGCTAGGGCGCCTGGGATACGAGGTAGAATATTTACCGGAAAGGGACAGCTTCCTCAGCTTATCGGCGGTTCTCTCGACGTCGGTGCGTGTCGCCTTATCCGCCGTTTCACCGACATCCGGCACTGCAGACGCCTCTGCTGTAGTACCGCGGCGTTCGTCGAGGGCGCGGACGAGAGCAGCATAATCCTACAGAAGACCGTGAGATGTCATTTAGGACGCAGAATAACATATCCACCTTTTCAT
>JBBPNY010000478.1:0-17348 GCA_038091165.1 Rubroboletus pulcherrimus
GGACCGGACACATTGGCACGATGGGCTGATATCCAACTCATGCTCCTGCCACGCGCCCTCACGGTTTCCCCGTCTGCGCAGGGAGGAGCGAGCGACGGTGCACAGCCGGCTGCCTATGCTACTAGTACGCTTATGCAATACACTTGCTTCGCCCGTCCTCTTGAGAAGCTCGGTCCTACGTGGAGCGCCGACCACATCGCCGAGTGTCCTCATTCGATCTTGGTCTTTGGTTCGCCGGCGGGGTGAGCCTATGTCTGGGACGCATCGAGGCTTTACCCTGTATGACACGCCTGCGGTGAAATACGGCACGACCACCACCTTCCTACTGACGCTTTCATTCTTCGTTGGCGCTCGGGGGGCGAGACACTGGTCCTCCCGTGCTCCATGCCACGTTCTGTACTTTGGCATTACAGGTTGGGACGAGACATTCATCAAACAGTCAAAGTCACTCACTTTCCTCGCACACATCAAGACCAACCAAGGGCGATTCCAGAAAAAAAAAACTTATGTATAAACGACGACTATAACGTATTAGAGACTGCAACGCCGCACCCCCTCATCCACCAAGGACAACGGGACAGACGCATCTACACTATCGAGGAGACAACGAGATAGATATTATATATGGAACAGGTTGAACAAATGCCAGAATGAAAGGTATGACTATAATAATGTTTTGTAGAATTGGATCGCACAACGGAGCAAAAAATGTCAAATGAGCATGAAGAACGAACCTAAACTAGGGAAACAGAAAGGGATAAATGACAACCAAGCGACGACAACAAGCCTATATGCACATGAAAGCATGTTTTTCAAAAAAAGAAATCATAGATGATAGCCAAACAGCATGTGTGTGAATTTGGGGTAGGTGGGGCCGCTCAGCATAATATTAATGTCCCGCTGGCAACAGGAACCAAAAGAGGTCAACCAGCGTGCTTGAACCGACGACGGGAATGCGAGTGGGGCTTGAAAAGACCATGGAGCGAGTATACGATAGCAAAAACGAAAGCGAAGCCATATTTTTGGGAGGAAGGTGGTGGTATCATCGTCGCGTCCTCTATTCCCGCGGCGGAGCGGACTCGACAGGCCAGATCGACTCGCGACTTCGTTCCCGCTCACCCGTACGAGTAAGGGGAACCGGGGGTGTCGCCGAAGTCAATCCCGTTTGGGGAGGTTGCTGAGACGGCTGCTCGTGGGAAGGAGGTTGTTGAGGTGCGGGCTGAGGTAACGTCTGCGTCTGATGTTGTGGCTGTGCTTGTGCTTGTGGCTGGGGCGGCTGTGGGGATGGTTGCGGCGCACCCATCATCTCGTCGAGTCCGCGCTTGATGCCTGCCATCATCTTATCCGTCTTCTCGATCAGCTCCTCCAATCGCCTACGTTGCTCATGGAGCTCCAGGTAATGCTGCCGCAGTTCGCTCGCTGTAGGAACGACTGCCGTCAATACTCCATTCAAGGCGTCATGGGGGGGTGGTGAGTGTCCATGTCCGAGGCCATAATACCCATGACCCACACCATGTGGTGGAGGTAGAACATAGCCGACACCCGCAGCGAGTCCAGGATTTAATGGAGAGTGCGTTCTGCTGGGTGCATTAGAACCGGACCGCATGTAGCTGGACGGTGCACCGCTAAAATCACGGGCACCAAGAAGACCAGGTGGACCGTACCCATATCGTTCCCCTAATGCGGCGTTCAATGGAGGCAAATCGAGACCAGCGTGAGGTGATCCAATAAACGCTCCATGACCCGAGGGAACGCGTCCAAGATGGTGCGCGAAATGGTCCAATTCGGGACCCGGTTGCATGACCCGAGGGAGCGAGTGACTTCGGTCTCCGAGTGCTTCCACGATTTGATGATGCATACTCAGCGCACCTTCAGCCCATAAAGAACTGTGAGAGTCCCGAGAGGCTTTTCGTGCGGATGCACGCTCACCCTTGCCCCGTCCTCTTCCGCCGCTCTCCTGTGGGGACTCGTCTTCAGGGTCGCCCATATCCTCGTCTTCGTCCTTCTCCCGAGCACGGCCTTTCTCACGATCGCTCTTCCCTCTTCGAGCTCGTTTCCGCCGAGGCTGGGGTTCTTCGACCTCGTTATCACTCTCCTCCCCTCCTGTGTTCGCGTGTTGGCTACCACCTGATTGGCCGATTCCGACGAGAGCTTCTGCCGCTTGATGATCTGTTATACGTGCCGAGGACATGCCAGCTGCGGCGGGAACTCGTTTCCGTCGCTTGATCACAGTCTTCTTCATCGAATTGGGGCGATGAGTGCCGTGGAGCTTGAAGTATAGCCCTGTTGATGGGATAGTAGTCAGCCCAACGTGTCCGTTGATGCTTGATTTTGATGACGCAAAAGGGAAATTATGAAACAACGAGAACACCAGCCAGCACGACCCAGACGTGCAAGGAAGAGAAGTTTCCACCAATATGGATGATAAGATAAAGAGAAGCGGTGCAGAAGAAAAGAAAGATAAGACGATACCAAACACTCCGATACTGAAAGCGAAAGATGTGCGCGCATCCCGAATGGGATCAACGTGCATTATGTCGTCCACTTTACGAAAAATAACCAACATCCAGGAAATAATGACGACGGCAAGGAAACACGCCCCCAAGCACAGCAGACATGAAACGAGATAGAAACGCACCGCATGCATTGCAGATGTTGTTACCCACATCGTCCCTCCTCCAGAGCGGGGTGGTGCTGGTACCACAGTTTGCGCAGCTCAGTGCTCCGACTGCTGACTTGACTTTCTTCGCGGGTATGGGGCTGTCACCCTCGGCGCCAGGCGAGGAAACGTCGACGGCGGGAGATGCTGGTCGTGCGACGACAGCCACAGTCTCATCTGTGGTTGCAGGTTCGGTGTCAACCCTCCCAGACACTACAAGAGAATTGTTTAGCGTTGGGCAGCCAGCGCATGCGCTGGTTCCTCCAGTGCCATCGCACCGTCCATCCCCAGGGCACGTGCCCCCACCAGCATTGGTGTGCGCACCTGTGCTAGAAGCAGGCTTCGTGGATGAAGTAGACTTGGAAACAGGCTTTTGCTGGGGCTGACCGGAGCCTTCGGTTTGTGCAGACGATGTGGGTGCATCCGTAGTTTTCGAGTGCTGATTTTGGGAAGGAGATGACGCTGACGGAACTACAGATGCCTGATTTGGATTTGACATGTCGGATTCCGCGCCACCGTTTAGAGGCTGAAACGGAGGTTGCGCAGAAGTAGCAGTAGGCGTTGGAGTACGAGCCAGGGAGGTGGGACGAGCCACCTTGCGTGATTTGAGGTAGAGACCTAGTGACGATAAACAACGAAAAACGGCAAGCAAAGTGCCCACGAGTTGTACACATTTCAATCAGCACACTGCTACTGCACTGACAAGACGGTAGGTAGGACAAGAGCGTAGGAAAAAGAATCTGGGCCAATCGCCATCATGTCCGAGTTGACATGCCGCGAACACGCGGCGTAGATGTAGCCGCAACGCAGCATGATGATATACATCGACCGGCTAGCATGAAGCGTGTCTGGACGAACGGGCGCCCGCGACCCAACCCGTGACGGCGATGGAGGAAATGAAAGTAGATGAGATGAAAATGGATCAAATCAACTCACCACAAGCATTGCAGATGGTCTTGCCCTGGGCGTCGCGTCTCCAGAGAGGCGTGTCGACGGTTCCACAATTAGTACAGCATGTACGCTGCTGTTGCGGAGCCTGTTGTGGTTGTTGTTGCGGTTGGACAGGCTGAGGCTGCGGGAGCGCGGCGACTTGCTCTGGGGGATGGGACTGCTGTTGGTCGGACTGTTGTTGCGATGACTGCTGCTGCGCGACGACGACGCCGTTGAGCGCGTTCAGCTGGTCGTCAACGGTGGACTGTTGGGCGCGATCCTTTTTCTGGTTGAGTAGTTGCTCATAGGTTGTGAACTCGCCCGAGCTGATACGCTGGTGGAGAGCGTGTGCGGCGTCCGCGAGGACCGGTGAGGAGGGTGCGTGTTGGTCGGAAGCTGTGCTGGAAGAGAACTGTTGTTGTATGCGGGAGAGATGATGCATGTTCAAGGCGGGGGGTTCCATTACGATTGGGGACATTTTCGAAAGAAGTATATCTAGAGATACGATTAAAGAGAATTTTTGTGTAAGAGACTGTTGATTGGGACGCGTGTCAGTTCGTGGGGGCCTGATGAGCAACGAGAACGGTACAGACAGGGAAAGTGGACAACAAGAGGGGGGAATGCAGAGTGCGACGAGGAGGGGAGGGAATGAGACGCAGGCTCCGAGGGCAGGAGGAAGATGGTTTGGTTGAGGAGGAGAAACGGGGTCAGAAGTGAGTGCAGAGAGTTTATGATTTGAGGTCGACGGGAACCGATAAACTAATAGATAACCACACCAAAACTAAATCTGGCCAATCAGATTACTCGAGTTTCAAAATCATAAATTTCAATAATCCCATTCTACCGTTATCTGGATCCGTCTCTGCCACCATTCCTCACTCTCCTTCGTTTCAAAATTTAATAATAATAATTGTACCCATCTAACTCCAGCAGCTCTCCGTGCCCACTATCTTCATCTACGGTGAAAATTTACCGCTAATGGGCGCTACATAACTCGGATATATTACATACTTGGCCGTACCCCATTATTTGCACCTATTTATTTTGTGGCGTCGCTTTCTCCCAGGGTCAATCTTATCTCCCACCGGCCCTTCCGCATCTCTGATCTACATACAAATATCCAAGCACAGTCTCACTCGTCAAGTCACTTTTTTTTGTTCAACTCATGAATTTCTCAGCGGAAATTTCACGGACTCCCTTTCGTGCCCTGTTTTTGCATTCAAGGTTTTAGACCGTGGTGGCGTCTACTCGCTCTGCCACTCGTAGTAGTCCCTGTCTACACCTAGTAGACTCTTCTCTCTACTCGGCTGACATGACGACCACTCAGCGCTTCGTTCCGAACAGTCTGTCACTGATCTATCGCTCCCCCTGCTGAGACAAGGAATCACATCATCGCCCTCACGGCTGTACGTGATCATGATCCCCCCTGTGAGTGTCGGAGTGACCCGACGTGGAACGTGTCTCGCTCTTCGGGACCCTCTACGGCCGTCGCAACCCGCGGCCCACCAAAGATACACACTCATCACACCCATGATCGGGCAGTCGTCGCCCGCGCCAAATCAGCTGGCCGCAATGTCCGCTCACACATGCATCCACCCTAGTCCTGGTCGCTCTATCCCCTCCCCAGACGCACACGCAATCTGATACGTGTCCGTATCTCACTGGACCTCTGATAAGATAAGACACGGAAAAAGGTCCCGCCCCTTGTTTCCTTTTTCGCCTGTTGATTTTTTCTCCCGCCGCTCTCGTCACCCGCACTCTGTACAGAAAGTTCGATCTCTTAGCTAAGCCTATCAAAAACATCCAATTGAATTGAACTGGTACTGATCGGCTAAACCAGTTGACGCCGTTGGTCACGGATTTCCCTCCGCTCGCTTCCGATGCATGCGAAAAAAAAAATGGTGGATTTGGCGACTACGTTGTATTGACCCTTCAGACTTGAAACTCCAAGGCCCAAGGGTCATCAGGCAAACGTGTCCCACAGACACACCGCTCGTTCTTGGGCGGGGCCGTATGACCCACCCGTCTACTGTTTTCATACTAACCCGTTTCTTAGTTACAATAGCGCCTCAGTCGCCACTACGACCATAATTTACAATTACCAGTTTGAAATTTTACTATCCCTTACACACTACTAGGCACTCATGATGGTCAGTTTTTCGAGCATCTATCACTCCCTCATGCTTGATCCTGCTTGTCCACGACTTGATCAATGCACATTAGATGTACATACTGCAAAGTTGAACAAAAGTTCAAGTTAGATCCTTCAAAAGAGTCTGTTGTCACGCTGGGTCGCGTGCCGATGCAGTGCCGTGCTGAGCTCAGGCCCAGTACTTTTCCATTCTCCGACAATGTCAACATTGCACTGCGGCCACCAGCAGAGTCCAGCTCGGCGGGGTTGAGCGCTGCACGCAATGGATGGGAATGGGGCTGGTAAACCCTCAGAAGTTTCCCTAACTGGTTCTGCTGTTGAGTGTATTGATTTTTCCTTCAAACAAAATGCTGGGCGGAGTTTGAATTCCATGCACTGTTTGACGTGTGTGGCTGCTGACTAACCGAGTCCGAGGCTCGATCTGGCATGCTAAGTCACTCCCTTATAACGTATACCTACTAGTAAATTTTATACTCCCTCGTAACACATACCTTTTGGGATTTCCCGAGTTGGTATGCGGGCATTTCGTATCCAAAACCCATAACTCTCCCATAACGGATCCTAGCCCATCCTATTTTTTACAGCTGAGATAATGTGAAATAACTGCCACATTAGGAAGCTGTATTATATAATATGTTATGTCAGACGACCCGAAACCGCAACTTCTCTCATTATGAAACCTCTCGACATTCTAAAAAAGGGCTTAGCAAAGCCAACTGTAATCCTGATCTTCTCAACCCAGCGGTGGAGACAAACATCAATTTTCGAGGGAACTGACGACGATATCTTTCAAGCCGTGATGGATGCAAAGATGGTACGGAGAAAAGGGAGGCTGCGACTGAGGCTGCTGATGGCCGGCTCACATGATGACCCGGATGTTTCTGTCAAACTGGGTCCAAGATGCAACGAAGCACTTCAGGCATTGTTGGTTTTGAGGAAGTATGTCAAGGAATTGGATGGTCCATTCACACATAAGCTGGAGGTGATGCTAGCTTTGTTCGAGCATACTGGCGAGTGGAGGGCAGTCAAATAACTCTTGTAAATAGCCCTTTCAACTTGGATAAATAACTAATTTGCATGACTATGTATTAATCAATCAATTAGTCAGCCAACCTCCTTTATAACACACATACCTGGGGGTACTACAGTATGTGTTATGAGGGAGTCGACTGTAGTATGTACTAAGCAGATAAGCGACGCTGACTCTTCAAAGCTTCATTCCCGCGACGTCAAAAACCGCCGATGGCCCTCTGACGACGTGTCAAGACTCAAGTAGGCAGACATCATATCTAAGGCCAATATTAAACGTTATCGTCCACGCACACGCACACCGACCGGAGCTCTCCCGAAACGTTTCGAAAGAGAAATCAAGGGAAAACGAAAACGGAGATACGTACTAGTTCCCCACGCGTATCCACTGGCAAGACGACGACGAACGTGCAGACCTCATACGTCAGTACATATCGTATCGGGAGAAAAAAAGTCTATCCGTGGAAAAGCCGCTCGCACATCGCCTCCACGAGATCCCCATGTTCATCACGACGCACCGCCAAGTTTAAATAGCTAGGGGCTGTCCCAGGCAATCACGCCGACACCGTCACCACACATACATATCATGATCACAGTGCTGCACCCTATCATCGGTCCGATAGATGCAGCAACGATGTCGATGAAAGATGCCGGCGTGGGTACAGAGTCAACGCCACAGAGTGCCACCCCACACTCTTGTTTCAAACGCACAGACTTTGACATTTGGATTACGCCGGATCTCGACGGGTCATCGACACCGGTATACGCCGTGACGCCAGATGGCAAGATGGCAGACCCCGCTGCGTCAGTCTTAGCTGGGTGTTTAACGTCCTCCGCGTACACGTGTACATATCACCGAAATGGATATTCGCAGATCGACCAACGGAGGTTGACTGAGGATGAGCGCGATTAAAAGGGAAACACGAGGTCCACCCCACGAAGCAACTGAGCCATGCTCCAAAGTTCAAACGTTCAGGGTCGTGAATCCTGACGATTTCCCAGGACCCTTGTGCGAATCGTAGCCTCCGAGTCGGGAGTGGGCGGCGGGAGCCACCGAACCACCAGACTCGAAATGTCGCTCGAGATCAAATCGGGCGTCGTGCTCAGGGTGGTTCAACCCGATCGCTGCCGAGCCTCGCCCGTACTGTACTATAATGTGCACGCACGCACCACCGTTCAGCTCTTCGCTTGGAGATGTGACTCGACGATTGTCGAGGTCTGAGGATTCCAAGCTCAACGTCTGAGGGCTAGCAAGTCAGTTATCGGGACACACATGTCCCTCAGCAGGACCACCAACACGTGCACCACAGAGACCCTCTCGAAAGCCGATACGAACACGCTATAGAGTTGAAAGTGGTCAGCACCCTGACGGGGCTCTACAGCGTGCTCGATCCTGGTCTGGTGATCAGCCCGTCTATGAGGCTAACCATCGACCAGACTGGCATTCGCAGTGGCTTGAACAAGCACCCCAGGCGAAACGACCAACTATAGTACATCATTGGAGAATGGGGAGCATGGACGATGGAGCTCCGAGACCGCGAGCCTCGAGGCATGCATCCTGTCCCGGGCCCTGGCAGGCATCGTCTCAGTTTCTATCATAGATACTCCACTTCAGGATTCCGTCTTTCAAAACGGCGATTCGTCCCAGGGAGCGTCGTTTGTGCGGCGATCAGTGACGATGCTCCCCCAGTCGTCTTCGGTCCGATCCGACGTTTCAACATCGTCGCGACCATGAATAACATTTTCCCCAGCCTGCGCAGTGTGCATATAATGGACCATACCATTATGCACACGCGAGAGCGAAAAAAAAAGAAAAGAGAAAGCTGGGCATCGATACAATCGATGCGGTGAAAAAAAGAGCGACGGTCGCATCTGCATCCCTCGGCTATGCCCCGCACGTGCCCTGTATTAAACCTAGCGTCAATGTTTTCTCGACTTTCGGACGCGAACGCGAAGCGAGCGTGCTTTGCGTATGCGCATACGTGAAGGTGATGAGATGCTTCCATGAGATCCCGAGTGCGAGGCCCATCGGCGAGCGCTTGAGCACTTGAACCAATGTATCATCGTTCACATGAACAGTCTGATAGTCTGTAGGGTTCGAGTACAGGACATCAGGCATATCGCACGTATATGTACATTCACACATAGATGATCGATGATAGGGGGCACACCCTACTTAACAAGCACGCATGTTGTTGCATCAACGTAGCACATGATGTCCGCTATGATGAATCTCCTCCATGGCATCATCCATTTCCATAGACTGTGCAAGTTCAACTCAACCTTGTGCACCAGCGTGATTTTTGATGTATGAAAAACCAACAGTCGCACCTTCAGGGTAGGCCGCTTCGTCAGGAATCTTTCCCCTCGGACATCGGTATTCGAAAACTTTGTCAAAGGAGGTGGAAGAAGACCGAAAGTGGACAACTGGCGTTCGCGAAAAACGCGCGTCGCGCCCTCGATGAAACGCCTTGCGCGAAGTTAATGCGGGAGATAACCCCGTCTTTTCGCGAGACGGTCGATAAGCCTTCGCTCGAAAGACGGCCGAAAGAAGAAAAGAAAAGAAACCAAATATATATATATATAGAAAAAGAAAAAAGAAAGGTTGAGCGCACTCGACACACAGGTACCATGTAAACCCGCGCCCTCATCGGCCCTCGGTCACACGCGCTCGTATGACCGCCGCCCCTCCATGTTGCCGACCGCACCTGCCCTGATCTGGAATGCGCGCCGGATGTTCGATCAGAAGGGGAGAGAAGGGCTCCTCCATCGAATCATAGGGGGACTCCGAATCAACTGTTTCATTAGATCTGACTGTCCATACGCAACACTGGAGCAGCACACTGCGCAAAAGTCGACAAGGGGATCCACTCGTTCACGCGCCACCACCGGATGTTCCCTGCTGTCAACCCTGACATGACACCACTTCATAAGACGTACCATGCATCCGATCCAACCGGATGATGTCCCGTCGTGTCCTATATGGCCATTCGTTTTACGCCGTTCGGCGATGAAGATGAAGATGGCGCGTTGTGTGCCTCTTTCGTGCGAATCGCGAATCTAGACCGTATCGCCATTGTCCGTCCATTGCACTAGCATACCAGGGTAGTGTGAACGGACATGTCGTCGGAGGGGTCACTGTATGTCCATTGCCCGTTCAAATGCTGACGTGCCACCTCTTCATAAGACAAAGGCCCTACGCATCACGCACCTGATTCATCAACACGGTGTCTTATTATATCGCCGCTCGTTGGCCACCATTCGGGGCGACATATTCAAAATGGCGCGTTGCGTGTGCCACCCTCTGCGAATTGCGAATTCAGACTCTGACCACGGCACGACGAGATATCGCCCTTGCCATCCGCTGTGATGATGTGCTTGGCGTTTGCTACCAAATCCCCGATAGCTTCAACATGGTGTGCATGGACATACATGTGCGCACTAGACGTGGACGCCGTGCACTGACTGAAACCGGTGCTACCAGTGCTGGTGTGCTGTGATCGTAGGAGTCTTTGGAACGGCGACTCGATAAAAAACGCCCGACATTATCATGGTGCTGCGTCGTGCACGATCGCGCCGGCTCAAGAAGGGGGACATTAAAACGTACCAGAAGCAGAAGCATGATCGGGATCGGGAAAAAAAGTCATGTATCCAAACCTGTCTTGATCGAGAGAATTATCCCTCGACCCTTGACGTTGACGTCGATGCCTACCTGCATACACTCGGCAGCTCCTATCCACCGTTGGCGTTGTACATTGCGAGTAAGAGTCGCTCACGGTGCAGAGACAGGCTCGTACATCCAAATCCTTTCGATAAACGTGGGTATCCAACATGGCGTTTGATAGAACTGTACAATGGCAGTCGCAGGGCGCAGCAGCAGAATAAGGTATCACCTAACGTCGTCCGTGAATATAGAATCGGGGTGCGACGATCCCCACAGATGGCTGGGACAAGGGCCTAAGGGAAACGTGGGACGCGTCCACACCGTGACACGCCATTCACTAAACGATATCGATAATCGACGGCCATATCCTACATTCTCTCCATTAGCAACTCACCCAAACAACCTAAAAATAAAAATACGGCGTACTCGAGCAACGAAATTAATGAGTGAATCACGGCCCATATAAACGGGATCCACCTAGCCACGTCCCATCAGAACCAAGTTCGCACAGGGTCGGGAATGAGAAAATGGAAGGAGGGGGGACGTACGTCGACATGTAGAACCCCCCCGCTCGATACACGCCCACGAGGACAAACGCGAGCACGGCCGCGCCCATGACCGCGCTGAGGAGGCTGAATCCGAGGAATGTGAGGAGGACGAGCAACGCAAACGTCCACCGAGACCGGCGGGCGTTGACGCGGGGTCGTTCCAGCCATTCGTCGACGGGCGGAGGCGAGTGGGATTGAGATGGAGTGTGGGAGTGGGAGTGTAGGTGTAGGTGTGCGAGCGGGTGTGAGTGCAAACGTGCAGTCGGGGACGCCAGGACGATCGTATCCCCCACACTCCTCGCAGGTAGGAACAGAAAATTGAAAAAGGCATAGATGCCAGCGATGAAATTGAAGGGAAGGTGAAAGATCAACGTCCAGTAGAGTGTGAATTTGAAGACGTCTAGGATGGGATTGGTTTTGAGGTACATCTGGCGTTAAAAGGGGTGGGACGTACCATCAGGATCAGAGAGGTAGTAACCACCTGGTCGAACAGCTGGACCGATGAAACCGACTTCTTTGGCGGGGCTGTAGAGCGAGGGCCAGGAGATGTTGTTAAACTGGGCGCCTTGGAACGAGCTCATGAAGCACAATTACGCCGATCCTGCCTGATGTACGGGACACGGACACGACGCGTTCCATTTCAGGCAATCTTGTTATACATCCTCGGGAGATATTTTTATAGCTAGATATCAGAAGATACAGCGTAGCGACAAACTGAACAATATTCCAGGCAGTCCCAGCACCTCAGGTTTGTACAAGGTCAGCGAATCAGCACAATCAAAAACAAGGAAAATTTTCATCCGTCGTCGTCGACTAACATATCCTGTCGCTTGTCCAATCTCGCGTTGGCACTCCGTTTCTCCCATACATGTTCTCCACCTTCCTCATGCAGCGGTCGAAATCCATACTTGGGTGTCTCGTACCCATCTGCGTCTCGTCCACCCTCGTCCAGACGTAACTCGCTCAACGATGCACGTGTAGACATTTCACTCAGGCGAATCCCCATCCGGAGCCCATCGGGAGAGGGGTATGCTGCTGGGGTGGATGGGATTGAAAGAGGCGTGTCAGCTTGTGCGGGTGTCGACGGGGTGGACGACAATCCAGGCAGTGATTGCCGGTATGGTGCACTTGGCGACGTCGTGGGATCAAACAGCTCGTCGGGTGCTGGCTGTTGCCGTTGAACACCAATGATGCGCAATCGTTCCACCCACCTACAATGCCAGGGTGACGTGAGTACCTCAGAGTTGACAAACAAGCCACGACTTACGCGTCTGCACGATCCAGGCTTTCTTTCACGACACCCGTGACGCCACGCAGCATATCCAAACTCTCTGTTGCGAGCGTCAAAATGTGCTGGGCTGTCCGGGTCGCTGCGCTAGCGGTCGGACGGCCCATACTTGCACGCGAGGAGGCCAAAGGTGATGAAGCACGAGATGACACAGGGGTCGCGGATAGAGACCGATCTGGCCCGCCGGCACTGCGCTCTTTGCGATATCGACCACTTAGACCTCGCCGGTTGTCGACTGCGCCGCCTGCCGATGCACCCGCAACCGAGCTGGCACCTGGTGTACCTTCTGGTATACAATGCGTGGCGCTCGCACTCGCCGCACTAGCCCATCGTTGAGGGAGGTTGAGGATGAAGCCGCGAACACGCGCACGAGCAGGTTCGGGAAGTGCGCCGCCTGCATACTTACTGACTACGTCTACGACCTGGCGAATGGTAGTCACAACGTCTCTGCGAACGTCGTGCAGTGTGCGCATATGTGTTGGCGAGATATAGGCGTCTGAAGCCGATGTGTCCACGACATAAGATTGAAGGGAGTCGATAAAGTCGCGGAGAATAAGGATCTGAGAGTCGATATGGGTCGTGGCGTACTGTGAAACAGATATTGAGTAAAGTGTGCCAGATTGACATTTTGAGGGCACGGACTTGCAGCCACTGCAAACAATACTTCAACCGTCGCATGCTTTCTTCGCTGACTGCAGCACCGATCCCGCCGGCTTCAAGGAGAACAGACTGCCATCGACTCCGTGGTACAACTTGCCGATTGACATTCTGGTCCGAATGACCATTGGGATCCTGAGATGGTGGCGTCGAAGTGTAACTTTCAGTCGCTGAAGGGGGTGTGTGTGAGGGTGAGTGAGAAGCTAGGGTGACGAAATCGTGTATGAGAGAAAGCGGATGTAAGATAAGATAAACGATTACAATCATAGGTGACGTTAGATGTCGATGTCGAGTCATCGTTATCACAAGGCACTTTTGAGGTAGTTGCTGGTTGTCCGGTGTCCGGGGATTGAGAAACCGGGCTATCTACTTGCATCTTATCGTCTGAAGTAGACGCGCAGCGGTATCTCTCGAGCTGGAAAAACAAGTTTTCGATGATATAGCGCAAGTGTGGATGCGAAGTTGCAAAAACAAACCCTATCGAGTTGCCTACAGGCGAATTCATCCAACTGGTTGACGTCGACGGGCAATCTATCGATGACGGGTCGAGATATATTCTTGACGGAGGACTCCATCATTTCTGCACCATACTGACACATGCTGGCAGATAAGGAACGGGAAGATGGGGGAGATGGGGGAGAGGCGCACTTTGACGACGCGCGAACTTGCTTTTCCGTGCTCATAGGCTCTTAGTGCGGTGCCCACGAGCGGCAAGCTGGTGACTCTGGATACAAAATCAGGTGGGGGAGAGTCTGGTGCTGGGGACGTTGGGGGGGACAACCGTGAGGCTATACGGGAGAGAGAAGTGTTAAATATGGGACAATGGAGAAAATGAGAGGAACGTGCACGGGGATGTTCTGGTACCTTTCTTCATATCGCCCAAGGCACGGACGGCGATGCGAACGCTTTCGTCCTGGTCGTCGAGGGAGCCTGAGCTCGACGACGCCGAGGACGATGAAGGCGATGAGCTGGGCATCGTTGCCGGCAAAGGATTGTCGCGAGGCAGAGTCGAGGCGCCACACCGAGGAACCTGGTAGGTGATTTCACACGACTCACTTTCACGTGTTTAAATTGAGTCGTCCGTGGGATTACCACAAAAGGCAAGCCCCTGATGAGGGAAAGACATTCAAACCCGAAAAGGAAATCCCCTGAGGCGGATAGACACATGATATCGAGCACTCATTCAGTTGCACCAAACCACCCCAATTCCTTATTCCCCCCGTTCTCCTATTAAAACTTCTTCTTGGTGCACCCAGCCACTTTGAGTGATCAATACATTTCCCCACCCACTTATAACCTACCCGCCCGTGCCATTCACAATGCGGCTGGTACCCAGTCTGATCTCCTCCATCTCTCTTTCCATCTCCATCACACATGGCCGACATTGACAGAATGTTCCGCAGCGAGCTCGCCGTGTTGGCGGAACAACCCACAGAGTCCGATCTCTGGGCTCTCGATCCTCGCCCGAGTTCACACCTCACCTCTCTCTTCGACTCCCCCGTACTCGCCGCCCCGTTCGACTCCGCCCAAGGCGATGCGTCTCCCAACCCAGACTGGGCCAACGTCTCCCTCTTCGATCCCGACCACACCAGCATCCTCTCGCCCCATCCAGCTGATTCCCTCCAACCCCCCTCTCCTCGCACTTCGGAGCAGTACCCTTCGCACGCTGACACCGCCCTTGGTCTATTCCCCACCCCGAACCGTCGTCTCGGAGGTCCTGTCACCCCGACCCAGCCAGCTGGCCCCTTTCACATTCCCTTTCTAGCGCACCTGCATCATCCCCAACCGACCGTACACCTCTCCGATGTCTCCCTGGGCACCATCACCCCCGTATCCATGCCTATGCCCATGCCAGTTCCCCCCGGCCCATCGGTCCAAATACCAACGTCTGCCTCGGCGTCCGGCGCACGTCTCAGCGACTCCCCCACAGACTCCCACTTGCTGACGGACCCCTCCTCGGAAGACATGGACAGTGACGACTTCGAGCTCGCCTACCCCTCCGATTCCGAGTTCTTCCCTTCCCCTGTCAGCATCAACCCAGCCGCCCTCTCTGCGGCGAGCATGGACCCACGCGCTACGCCATCCGTCCGTCCATCCCGCCGCGCATCACGCGCCATGACCAATATCCCCGTCCCGATTCCCAATCTCACCAAGAAGTCAAGGGGGCGCAAAGTCCCGACGTCCAGGGGAGACCCGGTTTACGCTACCAGCAGGGACAAGACGAAAAGGGGCGTACGGACGTATACCTGCCACGTGGATGGGTGTGGAAAGTGTTTTGTGAGGGGGGAACATCTCAAGCGGCACATTCGATCCATTCATACCGACGAAAAACGTGGGTAGGACCCGGGCCATTTTATTTCGCTCGTGTCCTCGTCGCTCGCTTACTCACCTTTTTTTAAGCGTGGATGTGCACTTATGAGAACTGCAGTCGAGCGTTTAGCAGGCGGGACAACTTGAACCAACACCTGCGCGTCCACAAGCTGCAGGACGGTGACGATTAATGTGATGCGTTGTTAGGGGGTATCCAATGCTAAGACGCACGCACACACGCATGATTTCACACTATCATTATTTCATCCTATTCCATGTATCGTTGACAATACATTTTTTGGGTTTGTTGGGGTCCGTCACCTTTCTTTGGATATGGACAGGCATGACATAGGATCATGTATTTGACAGTGAATGTGAGTGAATCTGCGGGGAAGCATAGCGAACGAGTAAAAAAAAAGAGTACAGCCAATGATGATTCCATAGCCTCGCGCTTCTCCCCGAGAACACGATTTTGACCGCCTCATCATCGATCATCCTCGACGTGCTCATGCCTCGCTTGTTTTTCTAGCGCGCTTCTCGGCGATGGTGTTCTCCCTAAGGTGTCATTTCGCATCATTAAAAAATCCGTATGTATGCATTGTGCCCACCTGAACCCGTTCTTGAATCGTCTCGATACGCCCTTGAGGTACCGCATACGACCCGTCCCAGTCGTCTTTCGGCGCTTGGCCTTCAATCCCCACTCGTACGAACGAAGTCTGGCAGAGGGGTAACCACACTGTGCGCAAGCTGTTTTTTTTGTCATCGATCAGCAGGAAATGGGCACGAGGATTCAGAGGCCCACTCTTGTGTTGCCTGTGAAACGCCCGGTTGCCACAACGCCGGCAGAGCGTGTGGGTCTTGGTGTGGCGCTTACTGTCGAGGTCATGCACCAAAAAATGAAAGAGAGAGAATGCAAGATGAACAGAAGGACTCGGGAGTATACTCGAGATAAAACGCACCCAAAGGATGAAGTACCTGATCATCACACAGGAAAAAAAAAGAAGACAGGTAGGACACGCAACGAAAACCAACGCCCTCATCAGCGGTCCTGGCACGACAGCGCGAGTGTCCTTGGAACGAACGAACCTTTTGTCTGTCAGGAAAAGAAAGGGTGGTCAGCGTCTGATGTAGCGACGTCGATGCAAGCAAAGACGGTCCCTCGGCGATTCTAACACATTCCCGTCATCCAACCGATCTTGTACACATCCACCCGCCATCCGCGCCATCCATCCATCTTCCACGTCAAATGGGGAACACAGGGACAAAGTAAACGGATCCCATGGGTCGCAATGGCATCGATACTCACCATGTTGTCGTTTTCTTGAGGATTTTGTGTCGGAGGTGATGCCGGTGTCCTTGCAGTCACTGGGGCTGAGACCGTGGGAAGAATGCACTATCACGTGCTTCCAAAAAGGGATACTTATGGCTCCTGTCGAGCAGAAAACCAGCAGGGTCGTACAAGCAATGAAAGTTGACTTGGTAGCACAGACACAGAGATACTATTCCCAGAGCAACGGAAGAGACAAGCTACGGCACCACTGGCATATGAACTTGGTTGCTCACCACCCCTGGAGGCGGATACCCTGACGGATACACATGCCCAGGTTGCGCCGGGACATATCCATATGGATACATCACACCCCACTGTCCTGGTCCGCCCGCACCGCCCCACTCTACCGCACGCCCCTCCCAACCCACACCATCCCACAACGCCGCCGTCGACTGCTTCGCCCACATATCCCATTCGGACCAGTACTCTGGACGCTCCACCACATCTGGCCTCAAGTTATACCACGACGGTTCCGCACCCTGCCGCACCCTCCTTCGCATCTGACTCCGTGGATTCCTTTCTGGGAAGTACTCGTCAGCGATGCGGGCGTCTGATACCCACGGGAGGTCGTCCAACTTGGTGATGAAGCGGCGAAGACGGGTCATAGTAGAGGAGGTAGAGCCTTCGGAGGGCGAGAGCGAGTCGAGGCCGGGGGCTCCACTACTGGTGGGGAATTTTGGCTCGTTGGTGGGGGGTGCGAGCGCGGAGGGGATTGGGATTGGTAGGCGAACGTGGACGGGGACTGGTTCGTGCAGGGTCTGGGAGCCTTCCTCTACGGGAG
>JBBPNY010000479.1:0-17343 GCA_038091165.1 Rubroboletus pulcherrimus
GGTCCTTTAGAGTAGCCGATATCGCGCCGTTTGCGACCAACGTCCAGTTCCAACGTACGTCCCCCGTTTCCTGTCCGCTTGCGTAGTTGGTCGTTGACATGATCACTTGTGGGCTTTTGGGTTCCCCCCCCCCGGCGCTAGTCCTCGCGTGGCCCGCTTCTTCTGTGCAATCGGACGACGCGGAGGCGTCCCACATCCGTATCGTGGTCAACGATGGTCCGGTCCCGCTGACGGGCGTCCGCGGGTGTCCACCTTCGTCGTCGGGGCTCTGCCCGCTCACGACGTTTATCGAGGCGCAAAAGGCGACGATCCATGAGGTTGACTGGGAATGGGGATGTCATGGGGACTGGGAGGTACCAGGAGGGGACGCGTGGGAGACGGTTGGGGGGTGGTATCCAGAGAGGATCTAATTCTGAGTAGTGTATATATGAAGTAGCAACGTACCTGTGGGGGAATGGCGGTGTGGGGGGGGGCTGGTGACGTGCTCTTCTTGTTAGTGTCGTAGTTGTCTAATATGCTTTGATTGAGCTGGACACTCGTCTGACGTCTGTTATTCCTGAAAAGTGTGGGCTCTGTGACAGCACGTATCAGTCAAAAAAATGATGGGCAAGGATGCTATATTTCTCAACATAATTCTTGTCTCCCAACCTACATGCATACTTTCCTTGAGCACAAGCCTTGGCACATTATGACAAATATCATCCAAAATCACCGTAATAGTCTATAACCCACAAGACTTGACCCGTATATGATGCCTCAGCAAACGACACAATCCTCCTTGAAACTCAGGTTATACATCGCCTTGTCCACTGTCTTTTCAATCTTCTTCCAGTCGGAACGACGCTGGATGAACTCGTAGATATCCTGCATTGGTCCGTGTTTAGCAGTGTATCATTCGACAAACGAGAACCCCAAAAAGGTGGATTGGTAGCGGGATGGAAGTGGGGTGGCGGGGAATGAGAACGGGGGAAAACCGTACCTCTGGGCGATACGCGCCTCCATACCGCGTAACATCCCGCACGATCTGTGCGAGATCTTTCGCATCTTCGACGACAAAGACATGGCCGAGCATCTTGAGGTGGTCGAAATCCGCGGTCACGTTCGATACCTGGCACGTTTGACGATCAACACGACACGCCCCACCGGTAGGCGACGACAACTTGCAAGGACACACACACACGTACCTTGAGTGATGCGATAAAGGCATGGTACGCGTTCAGATCTGCGATCACCTGGAACCCGCCGTTGAGAGAGATGATCTGGCGCTTGATATGTTTCTGCAATATCCTACACACGTACGTCCGAATGTCAGCAAAAGCGTATGCACGAGTGCACACACACACACGTTCGGGAGGTGTGTGCACCAAAAAAAAAAAGGGGGGGACATGGATACGCACGCCAACAATCGTATCCCGACTTCCTGATAAAATACCTCGAGGACCTCTCTGCTCGTGCTACCCTTGAGTAGTTTGCAGTGTATCTCGAGGCACCGGATCGCTTCGCGACAGCCTTCGGTCGGACGGAGATCGAGCGGGGCGTCGTCGGGTGGGTAGTATGCCCTGGGCTGGGTCGACGTCTGAATGATGTGATCGACCTGTCCATGGTACGAGAGAACAGGACGGCGTCGTCAGTTCGCATGCCCGACGGCTCACGTAACGAGTGTCCTCGACGAACCTGGTTCATGAGCACCTGTGTCCCTGCATTCAACCCAGAGGCGACACAATCGTCGAGCGTATTCTCGAACCGCTTCTTCTCCCGCACGACCGCGTTCAAAAAGTCGGTCTTGTCGATATGTTGAGCCTAAATTCAACGTGCACGTGCACAGATTTTATTTTATTTGGGTTGAGGCAAGGTCAGCGTGCTACGAAACGACGCGATGCAAAGCGCACCATTTCTTTATCGAAAAAGACCTGCACCATGCTCTGGATCGTATCTCCAATGTGGGCGAGCTCAAAGAACTGTAAAAGCGGTGCGACGCTGGTCGTTCCTTTGTGCTCGGCAGGTTTGTAGGACGACATGCGCTCGGTCGCTCTGCGATTGGCGTTGTGGTGAATGGTGTTTAGTCGATACGATAACATGGGGAGGTGAATGAAACGAAAGGTAGATCCTGGACTTACATTCCAAATCCCCCCGCGATGTGCCTCGCGCCTAGTGCCCCCAGCATCTCGCAGAACGCATCGTCGAGGGTCTCGCGCACGCGCGTGCCGGTCGTGCCGGGATACGCGGCGAACGTCTCGAGGCGCTTGATCGCATCTCGGGTGGCGTGGATGAACTGCAGCGAAACGTCGAGGGAGAGGAGAAGGTCCAGTGCTTCGATGGACGCGCGCGGTGTCCTCGCAGAACCCGACAGGTCTTTTGTGGATGTCGATGCACTCGTTGACGTGGACGTCGGCTGCGCGAGCGACGTCGTCGCTGTCTTCGTACTCACAGCGTCCGACGTCGAGCTCGTCCCCTTGGACAAGGCCGCTTCGAACCCACCGGCAGCATCAGAATCCCCGTTCTCGCCCGTCCGACTCTCAGCCAACTCGCCCCATCCAGCTTCGTCATCCACGCTAACACCAACGCCAATGCCGTCGCTTTCATTCCCCTTCCCGGCTTCCCCTCCCTCGTCGGTGTCTGCGTCCTCATCCTCGTCTTCGGCTAAGCCAACCTCGAACAGCGCTCCGTCCTTACCAAAGGTCTCATATCCGTCGCCTGGCACCGAGCCCACCCCCGCGCCTATATTCCTACCAGAAGCACCGGTCACACTGCCGTTCCCCACCCACCGCTGCGGATTCAGCATGGCGATACCCTGCACGACGCCCGTTCCCACTGCCCCGACGCCAGTCCCGATTGCAGCACCGACACCCGTACCGATGGCGCCCACCGCACCCACGCCAGCACCGACGGCCCGCGGGACGATCGTCACCGGCAGCAAGAGTGCGTCTGTGAAGGATGCCAGCACGTTGCGTTTCATCAGCGCGGGATTTTGCGAGTTGAGGAAACGCGTCTGGGTTTGGGAGGCCTGGGTCTGGTATTGCGATCGGGAGCGCACATGACCGTCAGGCGTGACCTACATGTAGCGCGAAGCACGAAGCAAGAGCACAGAGAAGAGGGTCATGAGCAATGGACAGTGCGGAGCTGGAGGTGAATGTGAATGCGTACCATCGAGGATGCCGTTCGCGAGACGGAACGTTCCCAATCTTTGCAGATCATCTCAAAGGCGCGTTTGAGTTCATCCATCTCGTCGTCAAGATAGTCGCCCATATTTGGATCGAACATTTTGTAACTATACTCCATGGCGAGAACAGGCACTGTCATGTAGAGTAGGGTAGGGATGATTGACTGGATACGCACATGACATCCTCGGCATGCTCTACCTGTACCGCTCCCGGCTCACCCTCGCGTCCTCCTTTGTTCGAGCTGCTCGAGACTATGAGGATGCTATCGACGACTCTGAATGCCTCCCTAAAGCATGCAGCAGTGGCTGACAGGAAAAGGGGTATGCTGATCGTTCGTGCATGCGCGAGCAAGGAGGAAATATATTCTGATATCTTTCAGACCAAGTGAAGCGATGGAATGGGATCAGGTGACATGCGCACAGGCATCGATGGGTGTTTACGCGTCAGATGTAAATGTAATGCGCGTCGAAAGAACAAAACACATCAGCATAGCTCGACGATGAACGATACGATCCGAGACGGCAGGCGATGACTGCCTACTTACCACATCACTAGCAATTCTCTCTGCGAACGCAAGCAGCACCCCTGACTCGCGTGGAAATACTCTGAAAGCCCTCGCCCCATCATCCTCGATGGCAGTAAGAACGCGGGACATGAATTCATCCATGGCAGTGAAATCGAGGCGGGTGTCCCTTCTACGTGCCGATCAACAGCAAGCCAGCGAAGGAGGGGGAGACAGACGCACGTAAAGTTGGCAGACGGATCCCACTTTCCCTGCTCGTAAAAGACCTCTCTCTTCTCCGCCCATAGTCTGCCCATCTCCCAGTCTCCTCCCGCCACACCGAGCTTTCTGGTCCGCCGCCCGATAGCGTTCATACAGATCGACACCTCCCAGCTTGCGGATGCTACTTCTTTCATCCGCGCCTCGTCACCCCCTGTATCCGCAGCATCAAACGCTGTCAGCAGACTAGCATCGAACCTATCCAAAGAAGCCTTGAGAGATGCGAGACGGAGATCCCATGTAGATACAGGCATGATGGCAGGGGACAGGAACCTTGCGAGGAGGTGCAGCACGCGAGCTTGTATAAGGAGAGTGTGAGCATGAGAATCCGAGCGTGACGACAAGCACGAAGCGAGCGAGGTGAGGATGGCATGGGGAGGTGCATTCGGGGCGGGCAAGAGCGGGAGTAGTAGTGTATGTGCCCGTATATATTTTGAGCGGAACGTCGGGGTCGGCTTTCCAGGCTCATACGTGCTCACGCTGCTGAGCGGTGGCAAGCTCGACAAGTCTAGGAGCGCACGTGGAGGGGCAGAGGCAAAGTCGCCAAAATCGTCGTCGTCGAGGGAGGAGACGGCGAGGGTCGCGGGTCCGCGAGCGCTGCCGTTTTGCTTGTCCTTCTCCGCCTTGGCTCTGGCTTCGAGCTCGTCGAGGATGGTGCTGAGTCCGAGCTTCTGTGTAGCGAGGTCGAGCCAGCGCCGTTCCCAGAGAATCTCGTCCCTCGCGACCCTACTCGTTGCCCTGCTCGCTCTGGCGTACCTCGCGATGTCTGGGATCGGTAGGTGCACCAACACCAGCACATGCAAGTCGGCTGGCAGCTTCCCGATGGGCGGCGGAGGCGGTTTGGTCGCTGCGAGGAGCGGTGCTGGTGCTGGCGTTCGTGCATTGAAGTACCCAGCCGAGTGTTTCGCGGTGGATGGCCACTTTACATGGCTCGTCGCTGTCGGGTGTGATGGTGACCGTTGGTGCTGAGAAGGATTCGAGTATAATTTTGTTGGTTCAAGTGCTGCGAACTTGTCCATCGCATCTTGCTCGCCGGACGACGCGACGTGCTCGCCCCTCTAATTTGCGCAGCCACTGTGTTGTCCCGCGGCGACAAATTCAATCAAGCTCTGATAACTAGCTATACTACAGCGATCACGCCCAATGACGAGTCTTCCTCAGCCAGGGACTGCCCCCGTCAAAGCCGAGTATGTACAGCGCTGCATTCTCCGTCGATTTGCTTCCAACGATCTGCAGATTCCTACTCAGCAGCGTTTCTCGTCCACCAGTCGACGACGACGCGGCAGAGGGATCTACATCCCATACTGGGCGCCCCGTCGGTCCCATCGCAGACAGCGACTCGAATCCAAGTGGCGGCAAAAAGCTAACCAAACAGCAGAAAAAAGCTCACAGAGGTGCTAACAAGGGCCGACGATTCGGAAAAGTACGGGATGAGCTAGAGCTCTGCTGGCGTGTTGCAAACGGGACGATGTGCGAGCATGGATCCGAGTAAGTTGTTCCCCCCTTTTGAGCTCATATGCGTCGTTGATGCTGGTATACGTCTAGATGTCGGTTCACACACGACATCCCTGCGTATCTCGCTGCCAAACCGAGGGACATCAAACTCCCATTACCAAGCAGCATCACGAACACCTCACCTTTTGTTGTGACAGACATGAATGACAAACCCGCAGCTGTTTCATCTCTCGATTTCAGCACTACTTGTCCAAGTTTCGAAGAAGCGGGCGAATGTCGTCTCGGACTCAAATGTCGACTCCTTGGTGCCCATGCACGCGTGGACGAAAACGGCGCTGTCACTCTGATTACGGATGAAGAAGAAAAGGCCAAGATCGCTCTCACCAACGCAGAACTCAACCAGGTGAACGCAGAAACCCTAAAATTACTTCGCCAACACAAGGTGAGTCTCTAGTCGCTTGTTGCTCCCTAAGTTCGATGAACTGTGAAACAGTACCCGAGACCTATCACAGACACGTACCTCAAAGAAATAGAAGCTGGAAAACAACCGGACGGCCCGGACGAAGATATACCAGCTCTGGAAGGACAGGCACAACGAGATGTCCCTCAGCGGATCGACGAGATTGTAACGAAGCGGACTGGCGACAATTCAGATCAAAATGACACCCCTGACGTGCCTACGCACTTCTCTGAAAAGAAGAGGTTGCATTGGACGGGGAAAACCTGTGAGATATCGTCGTTGTGATTTCCAGCATGATATGTTCTTAGATTTTCCAAGATCTCGCACCTCTGACAACCGTTGGAAACTTGGTGTGTTGAGCCCTTTGTTTCAAACTATCCTTTGAAAATGCTCCCAGCCATTCCGGCGACTATGCGTCACCCTCGGCGCTGATATAACGTGTGGGGAAAGTAAGCATCTGATGTCTCTTCTTTGCCTTGGTTCCTGACTCGGTTGCATGTGTGCTAGTGGGCCTCGCTACCTCCTTTCTCACCTCTTCTCGCGAGGAATGGTCCCTAGTCCGTCGACACCCCTCCGAAACAATCTTCGGTGTACAACTTGCTGGAAACAAGCCCTCGACGATGGTACCGACCGCAGAGGTCCTCGGTAGAGAGTTTGCGAACGGTATCGACTTCGTGGATATCAACTGTGGTTGTCCCATCGATCTCGTGTTTAAAACCGGCAGCGGGTCCGCTCGTGAGTTCTCCCGCGCTGCAATCACTTTCCACTGACTATATATGCGTCCGAAGTCCTCGACACACCTGCAAAACTAGGCAGGATCGTTGTTGGGATGAACAAAGCACTCGGCGAGATACCAGTGACGGTCAAGCTCCGCACAGGCGTCAAAGAAGGACGCAACACCGCACACAAGCTCATGACTCGGTCGAGTTCCGAGTGGGGTGTCGGCGGTATCACGGCAAGTGTAACCTGTCTCTCCTTCTCTTTCGCACTGATGAGGCGTGTATGAGCAGTTGCACGGACGCACGCGGCAGCAACGCTATACGAAGATGGCAGATTGGGGCTACATCAAGGAGTGCGTTGATGCCGTTCGGGCGTGTGAAGCAGATGAGGGACGTAAGTCCCTCCTTCCCCCTGTTCCTCATTGCACGATTTCACCTTGTCTTTTCAGTGACTCCTGTCCCCATCTTTGGTGGCGGCGACTGTTTCTCCTCCCAAGATTACTGGGAAAAAGTCGATACCACGGGCGTAGACGGTGTCATGATCGGACGGGGCGCACTCATCAAGCCTTGGATATTCACCGAAGTCAAAGAACGACGAGAATGGGACATTAGCTCGCGGGAACGCCTCGAGCTCGTTCGCAAGGTATGCTGCGTCTCGTGTTCTTTCCTCTCCCTCTCCACGCCACGCCTTGCCTTCGTTCTGACTTTGCGGCAGTACGCAGAGTACGGGTTGACCCATTTCGGGACGGACACGGTGGGCGTGAACAAGACGCGTCGATACCTTTGCGAGGCACTGTCCTTCCAATACCGCTACATTCCCATCGGCCTGCTCGAGCGGCTGCCCGCGCGCATCAACGACCGTGCGCCGGCCTTTCAAGGTCGGGACGAGCTCGGTACGTCGTGTCACTGTTGTACAGTGTCAGCGAAAGAAGACGCAGAGACTGACGATGGGTTGTCACACAGAAACGCTCTTTGCGAGTCCAAACAGCCAAGATTGGGTCAGGATCTCGGAGATGTTTCTCGGGCCTGCGCCGGAGACGTGGACGTTTACGCCAAAGCATAAGAGTAATGCCCATGGGGAGGAGAGTCAGGGGTGATTCATACTATTTCGTGATTGGAAACAGGTTGCGGGCGTGTAGGGAGAGTCACGGTTCACCTCAGAAGGTCATTCCTTCCGAAGCCCAAATACCAGGTCGTCACGGTGTCAGAGACACGACGATGGATAATAGTTGTGAGACCCGTAAAATCTTCTATGCGGACAGGATGAATCGAGTGTTGCCTGTTGTGATGGAGCGGCACGGCGACACTAATCGCAAGTACCCTCCAAAATTGTCCCACGGGTGTTTTGTCCGACTATCACTCTTCCACCAGCGCTTGATATTATTGGACGAAGTTGGAGTCAGTCACCTCCGTCCAGGTTCCTCTTCCGATTCTCCTCGGACCATGAGACTTTCGTTAACGAGGATCTCCAATTTTGAAGGTCCACATCCCAAATGTCCAAGGTCAAGCGACACGAAGCCCGCCTATAAACTCGGTCGACGTTCGGTCCATCGAACAATCTACAGTGTTGGGCAGTTTCAATCACAGGGCCGTCGACCGGTGCAATTTCATCTTTGAAAGAAATTCGTTAGACCCGAGTGGAGTGCCCCACAGGACAGTATAGTTGACCAGTACTTGGAATGCCCCCTCCATGTTCATCGGATGGGCAGCGGCGCTCACCGCTAAATTCTAATCCAATCGTCCATTGTCAGCGACAAGCAGACATGCTATACTGCAAGTCGTTGCGATGCGTCCATTTGTCCCATGCTGTACGTCAGTTCGTACAGCAACTTTGGATGTCGCTATCGCGTTCCTTCCAAGAGAAGGAGAAGTTGCATCTTGCTGTTCGTCGCTCCTGTTGAAGGTAGAAATGCCGGCGTTCCCTGCGACTTGGGACGTGGTTCAAGTCAAGACGGCTACAATGTTTTTCACTGATACAGCCCTTCTTGATTCTGCTCGGAAGAGGATTCCATCTGAGCACATGTTACAGTTCAGGAGCACGATGCTCTTCCCCGCTACCGCAAGCATCGGGGGAAAGAAGATCTCAGAGATTCTGTCCGACACTTTGATTACGCCCTGGAGGTTTGTCCCGCACGATCGACCGTTGTTGTGCCTCAGTGTCGTTCGACTTGATCACAGCAAAGCTCATCACTATTTGAAGTACAAGCATTCGCAGTCCCGAGCCTACTACGATACATCGAGATCTGTCGCATGGTTTTCTGATATCCAAAAGCGATCCAAACCTCGTTACTTCGTCGTCGTCGTCTGGACTTTGGCGAGTTCGTACAGATACCCTCCGAACACCTTTGTCTGAAAATGGAGGAGAACAAAAGCGACATCAGTATCGAGATATCGGTGGAATCGACGACAGGGCTTACCCCCTTTTTATAGTTATCCACGTCCAACTTCTCGCTCAAGGAGCTACAAGGGTAAGGTAGCGCGAACGCATCAGTATATTCGGGCCCGCGGGATCGTGCAGTGATCAACTCACTGAGCGCCATCGTCTGATCTACCCATTGGCAACAGCAACACGTTTGTATTCAGTTCGTCCTCGAGAACGAGCGCTAGCGGGATGGACCCTCCCTCGCGCGTATAGTCCGGGGCGAGGCTCGCCCCGTGGACGGTCTGAACAAATAACGATTTAAAGTCTGATTAGTCGATGTGGATAGCCTCTACAGAAACCCGCCAGAACGACACGAACCTGAGTCGCGGTATCTGCTGCCTGGAAGTTCCAGTGATCCTTGTTACCTACCCAAGGTAGGCCCCCTCCTTCGAAGCTCACATCCATCGTATTCTTGGACTGCAGGTTAGCAAATTCGGCGTTGAGGAAATTCCTGACGAGCGGCTGGATCATATCAGGAGTTTGTGGGTCCACGAGGCTGTCGGAGAGTGTGCGGTTATTGGTAAGCTCGAGTGTCGACGTTCGAGATAGTGGGGGGGAAGAGATGCGTCCGATCTGTAGACAAATTATGGCTTACCGAAGACTGAACCTCCCATTGATTCGGTGGGGAATGACAGTGAGCGTCCCATCTTGATCAAATGCCCCTTTGATGCCATGGATAGAGAGTGATGGATAACGCATCCGTCCCATCAACAGTTCGATCGGGTCCTCCGACAACTCGACCTAGTAAGCGTTTAATTAGCCGAGTTGAAGGATAATGCAGTGAAAAGGTATACGTACGTGATTGCCTGTATCCTTCACGAGATCATCGACCGTGTAGTCTAGTTCTGCGTACTTTTCCCTAATTCCGTCGGCGATAGTGTGACTAGAAATAAAAGCAAGCACAAAGGCGACCTCACCTCTCTTCCTCCGTCGGCGGATCGACCAAAGTCTCGACGCCAGGAATAGTGATCAAACCACTCGGTTCGACAAGTTTTGCGAGCAACTTGACCATGTCTGTCATGGGCTCGTGGATCATCCGTCCGTATATCCCAGAGTGGAGGTCGTCTTTGGCTCCTGTAATATTTATGCTAAAGTAAGCGATGCCTCGGACGCCGTAGGTGAGCGCTGGACGACGGGTAGTGAGCCAGTAATTGTCCGTCTTTCGGCGAGCCGCAAATCAGTGAGATCAACAGGCACACGAAAGCCAACAGAGGAAAGTGTCCCGAGATACTCACGATACAAGCACAGTCAATGCCGGCAAAGAACCCTTGATCTCCTTTTGCCGCCTCCTGCTTGATCCAATCATCGAGTCCGACGCTCCCGGACTCCTCCATACCTTCAAACAAGAAGCGGACATTGACGGGGAGCTCGAAACCGAGCTTTTGGTGCGCTTCGAGGACATTGAGCCATCCCGTGACGGGTCCTTTGTCGTCCGTAGAACCGCGACCCACAAGCTTGTCCGTGTCACCTTCTTGAATGCGTGTGAGATTAAATGGGTCGGGCGAGTCAGGGTTTTGCTCTTGCCAGCCCGTCGGGTCGGCCTGTGGTCGCAATGGGTAAATACTAGCCTGGTCTCGCGTATAACCGAATCGACAAGAGACACCTACAGGCTGAACATCATAGTGCCCATAAATGAGTACCGTCTTACGGCTGCTGTCAGTGCCAAGACGCCCGACGACGAGCGGCGGAAGTTGGAGAGGGGGGTCGGTGCCTGGTTGGTCCCCGAGCTCAACGAGTTGCGTGTCTGTCACGCCGACTGAAATGAGCTGCTCTTGCAACCAGATACCCGTGTCTCGGACGTCCTGGCGGCGATCTGAGTCACCGCTGACACTATGAAGCGACAAGGGATGTGAGTGGTACTAGCGCAATTGGGGAACAGCCTACCTTTGGTGTGATACAGCGACGGAAAGTCGATCGATGAAACTGTCGATATTATCATCAACGTAAGTGAAGAAGGCTTCTTGGTTATCTGACATGGCTGCGAGCTGAATCTGTGAGGTTGCAGACGAGGAGATCAAGGGTGTGAATATCGAGTCTGGTGAAATCAACCAGGGACGGAGGGGGGTTTTATAGCATTTGATACATCGTTACAAAACACCACTGAACCTTGTCGAAGTCCGGGCTTCCATTCCTTGCGAAATCAGGACCGTATGGCGCGTTTTTCCTTGTTGGGTTACGTCGTTACCGTGTTGTATTTCATAGACCCGATGATGGGAAGATGGAGTCTGGAATCTTGGCTCAGAAGGCGAGGGGACCCCCCACTATACCCGCAAAGCTATTACAAAGTTAATACATAGGTCACGGACCTGTGGCCTCCGAGTCGTTCCAGCAAGTGTTCGGTAAGACCCGTGGAAGCATGAAACTCGTGCCTTCAGAAGAAGCCGCGCAATACCCGGGTAGTAGTGCAGTTGGCGGTGCGATATAGAATCGATAGTCAGGAACGTAAGTAGTATGTATGAGGCTTCCAGTTGTGAAACGCTTTCAGCCATTGAATGGAGCGATATGATCACATGGGAGAGCAAACATGATGATCGGCGATCAACGAAGCGGAACAGCACCAGCTCAATGAACACCGTCAACGTTGATCGAATGAGATGGCCAGAAATTAAGATACAAAATACTTTTTGTAATACTTAAAATAATACGATTTATTATGATTACATTATGGCTAAGTGAAATCAAATACTGGCTAAGTACTAATCCTGAACCGGCACACCGGCAACCCTCCATTTACGGAACAAAATAATATATTCCTCGGATTAAAAGTTTACGGAAAGTCACCCAACGCCTCATCGGATCTCCTCGAGATGGCTGGGGATGGAATCTGCATCGGCTAGTTCCGGCGCAGTACTGCATGGAAACGCAGAAGAGTCGGAATGTGGTCTTGGATAAGTAATCAATACGTTCAAACAACAACTTATCCGATGCAGCCCGAAGTGCGTGGGAACGGCCCTGCTGCTGATCTTCGTTAAGAAGCCTCCTTCTCCTCACCCGCCTTCACCCAACCCTTTATTCTAGACCAGCCGGTCGGGGGGTCGTGCTCCACCTGTTTTCTGAGCCGCCTCCGTCAGTCCCAGCCGTGCCGCTGCTAGTAACAGGCATCTCATTCGGTGCTGTGCCTACTCCCCCTTGAAGACGTTTAGTTGGTAGCACCTACCCAGCCCCGGAAGGGCGGCGGTCGGGGTAGCGGCCAAGCTCCCTGACGAGAACTTTCGCAGGCTCGAAATCCTTGCCTTACCGCCCCTTTGCCTGTCCCTGCGCATACTGTACACGACCCTGTTCCTCGGAGAGGGATGCCTGACAGATGCAGCACACAGGGTTGTCCATCCTCGCACATAGACTCAGCCCTACCGCGCTTCGCGCTCTAGGGCGCCCTCCACTCCCAACTCAGTGGCATTAGCGCAGCAATGAACAACTCTCTTCCACCCACTATGCCGGAGGTTGATTGCAGCCGAGTGCATTCCCTACACACATATACCATCTTATTCACAAAATAAATCATCACCGATTTGACGGCCAATGACGCGGTAGGTACCCAGGATGGCTGGCGTACCGGGCCATGCACGTCTCGACGAGCAAGTCGACGCGTCGTCGTTGTGCACACGTCCGGTATCCGAGTGTGCTTCGATTTCCCACTGGTTTTTTTGATCACATTCCGGGAACTGCAGAGACAGTCCACAGGTGAGTCGGAAGTGCCCTATTGGCTTACGCATTTACGACTTTTACATTGCAAACCGAGAACTGTCACAAGACAGTATCATGCGAACATCTTTGAATGCGCAGGAAGCATCAATGCGGCTATATTGACGTCATCGAGAAAACCCGCATGAAAATAGAGCGTGTGGACGTGGACCACGAATGCTTGATGGCCTTCGAAGAGAGGCTATTCGAGGATTCTTTCGAAGCAGGGGATGCGGGGAACCAGAAGTGGGGATTGGATGCTGGTTATCATCGAGAGAAATGGGATCCTTACGGAGGAACTCCTTCAATGTGGGTCAAAGTGTTGCGGGGTAATGTGTTCACTGAGGCACGGTGGCAGTAGCCTGAGCGTAGATGACAGGCGCGCCTCTTCAAAACGTACTGCCATGTTCTGGGACCATGCGTTCACTGATAATGTGGGGAAAGCTGATTCGCATGGTACAAACCTCGAGGTGATTGATCAACAAACTCACGGGAGCCTGTAGCCTTCGCTGTTCGGCCTCACAGGACCCGGGTCCGGTTTCGGGCCGAAAAAAAACCATTGCAGATCCTTCCACGGTACCTTCAGATTCCACTTTCTTGTCTTACGTCTACTACTGTAGCTCGTACAATGTTGCACAAACCAGTTCTGCCACTGAATCTATGCAGCCGAAGATACCCCAAGCTGTGCCCACTGACATTGTCGTTTCAGGTATGTAAGTTAGCTGAAGAAGCTCTGACAGCGGATTCCCCTTGCCTTTCATTGAAGCTACAAGGAGCTGAAAATTTGAACTCGGAAAAGGTCACCTGCTGCAGTGGCTCGGTGGTATCATATTTGCCTAGATCTGGTCGCGGCTTTCCAGCAATCCCGTATGTAACTTTCGTTGCGGCAAATTCTACGAATGGTTGGCGTAACCTCTCTCACAACTGCCACCTATCAATATCTGCTCTTCCCCTCTTGCTGACCACTGTGACCTCGTGGACTTTCTGTGAGAATTGTCGAGGTGTGTGCATGTTTCTGACGCTCTATCATGGGTAACTTTAGATCGATGTATCCTTGAACCCCTTATCAACTCCAGCGTGAGCCCAAAATACATTTTAGCGCGCTGTTTATCTTCCTGGCCGCCGTACCCGCTGACCTCTTTCCATGCTTTCGATTACTGATAACCCGGGAAATCCCCGAGCCCCAGTACTTGAAGGCAGCTCTGACTGAGATGTCAGCTCTCACGGTATCCCACTTAGGTTCAACATGACCTCGCTCATGCGTTTAGTGACTTGGATATGTGCCGGCCTCCTCTTGACTCATTCGTACTTCGTGTCAGCCGCAATAACAACACCCCTACCAGATCTATACGAGGCATCGTTGATAGAACTTCAAGCCGGATTGACTTCCGGCCAGTTTAACAGCGTAGATCTGATCAAGGTGCGTCCGTTCAGGCGTTTACCCTTACGGATATAGGCAATGGTTGCGCCGTTGTGGTGCCGGATGCTGATCATGTTATCGATGACCCAAACAGGCGTATTTTGCCCGAATCAACGAAGTAAATCTTCAGGGACCTGCCCTACGTGCTGTGATTGAGACAAACCCGTCTGCTCTTGACGAGGCCGCTGCCCTGGACTATGAGCGCCTCACCAACGGGCCCCGGAGTGCGCTCCACGGTGTTCCAGTTCTTGTAAAAGACAACATCGGAACTGTTGCTTTCGAGGGTATTACCCTTTTCGAAATGTTGATGAATTACGTCTGATTTCCTGGATCGCAGGCATGAACACAACTGCTGGAAGTTATACCCTCTTGAATTCAATCGTCCCTGATGATGCTGGTGTTGTCAAGAGATTACGTCGAGCGGGCGCCATCATTCTCGGTGAGCATCCTTTTCTGCGAGACGTATGATTCGCTCAATCTGAAATTTTACAGGAAAAGCAAACCTATCCGAGTGGGCCCATTTTAGAGGGAACCTTGCATCAGGATGGTCAGGACGCGGCGGGCAATGCACGGGTGCCTACTATCCGAAAGCTGACCCTTGCGGATCTTCGGCCGGCTCGGGCGTCGCCTCTTCGATCGGGTTGACGGCTGTATCGCTTGGGTACGAGTTTTGGCCCATTCTCGTGCCAACAACCCTCTCATGCGATCACAGGACGGAGACTGACGGAAGTATCATATGCCCTGCTAACCAAAACAACCTTGTAGGTATTAAACCAACTGTTGGCCTTACCTCTCGTGCAGGAGGTGAGTGTCTAGCTCTTCAGAGTCACTTGCCTTGACCTTCTTTACAGTTGTACCCCTCTCTGAGCATCAAGACACTGTCGGCCCTCTCGCTCGCTCCGTGTCCGATGCGGCCATTGTCCTTTCTATCATCGCTGGCCCCGACCCGAATGACAACTTTACCCTCGCACAACCTACTCCCGTTCCTGACTATACTATGGCACTCAGCAACTCGTCTCTAGTCGGAAAGCGCATCGGAGTACCTCGCTCCGTGTTCTTGAACGATTCGATGACTGGGAACGACCCATACGTCAACGTCGTATTTGAGCAGGCCCTCGAGACCCTCAAAGAGCTCGGTGCGACGATCGTAGACCCTGCAGATCTCCCCTCCGCATATGAGCTTTACAACTCAAACAACGAGACGGTCGTTTTGGTAACGGACTTCAAGGTTTGTCGTGGTGGATACGGATTGCATGAATGTTTCGAGATACGACTGATTGTATAGGTCCAACTCGACGCATGGTTCAGTAGCCTCATCGCCAACCCGTCAGGCGTCGCATCCTTGGCTGATGTCATCAAGTTTGACGATGCCAATCCGACTTTGGAAGAACCCACTGGCTACGCGGGTCAATCGACGTAAGTGCGCTGTTTATGCAGTACACTCTCGACGCCACCCGAGCCCGACCTTGACCACGTCTACCTAACCGTATTCCTACAGTCTGATCGCCTCCGAGGCCACGACTGGTTTCAACGCATCCTACTACGAATCGCTTGCGTTCGACAAGGAACTCGGTGCAACACGCGGCATCGACGCAGCGCTGAAAACGTATTCATTGGATGCGCTCGTTCTACCCTCCCCAGGATTCACCACGACCCCAGCCGGTAAGCCCCGTTCGTCGCGCCATCTTCGTGTTCATCGTGCTTATCACCCGTGTGGCCCCCAGCCATCGCCGGCTACCCCATGGTCACCGGTACGTTTTCCATTCCCGTCACCCTCGATCTTTTGATCTTCGTCTTCATCCCCTGACGCGCTACCTGGCAGTTCCCCTTGGGTTCTACCCCGACAACGTCACCATCGGAAGTGCAGGCCCCAACACCGTATACCCCGCACCCGGTATTCCCATCGGTCTTTCCTTCATCAGCACGGCGTGGACCGAATACGAGCTCATCGGGTTCGGATATGCGTACGAGCAACGCACACAGACACGTCTTCAGCGTCTGGCATATGCAGCTGCCATCCCGACGACGCAGCTTGCGGACGTGATGGGTTCAGGCGCGTCATGAGTCGAGGCATCGGGGTAAATTATAGATCCATCGTCGTCCGTCTTGGTGCGACGAATTGCATGGAATACGTTGGTTTGATGTCTTTATTGTGTGCTTGCTCCATCGATAGTACACCAGTACTTGTTTGTATTTCGAGGACGAGCGGAACAGACAAAATGCAAGCTGAGGCGACGAGAGAAAGAGGCATCGACGGCTCAAACCATTGAATATTTGAATACTGACTCCACTTCACCGAACTCCAGCCGCGGAGTATTCCGCCCAGACCAGGACCCGACATGCGATCACTGGCCCGGCTGGTCCGTCCGCGCCACAAAATTCTACGCACGTGGTAGTCTTCCAACAAGTTCGATTGACGATGCTGCAGCGACTCCAAATGTAAATGTACTGTCCAGATCGATCGTATGATGACGGGCCGGTAGCTTGGGGGTGTTCCCGAACTCCTACCACCCTATGCGAGTGAACCAACTCATCTGGTGACCAGCGATCGGCGCCGCAGCATCGAGCTCAATCTAGGACTCGTAGCACATAATATACCACACTGGATGTCAGATTTGCACGAGTTCGATGCTTTGACACAACCAAAGCTCGACGATCATCGATCCGGGTGGTGCCATCCCAGACTCCGACTCTAGAGACAACACCATCCGGGTAGATGAGGTTTTTCCGAACCAGCCTGAGATGCTGCTAATGGATGCTGGCGGAGTTGTCGCTAGCCTATCACCAAACTCTGGTGTGTGTGTGTGTGTGTGTATGCAATGAGCACAAACCTGAGAGGGAATCTGACCCAAAATCGGGAGTCGATTGAAATCTTTGTGGTCCGTGTCCATGGTCGGCGAATGCTGTGGAGAAGGAAGAAAACGACGCGGACTCGGGGATACTCACATTCTTTGTGTCAAGTTGAAGGTTGCTGGCAGTTTCGCGGACAGTTTAGTCGGAGATCGAAATAAGCAGAAGGGGTTAGGGTTAAGATCATTATGTCAGCTTCCCCTTCCTCTGATGAACGGCCTCGCTGTCCTACGACGCTCTAGGACTTGCTGGAGACAAACAACCCATGCCTACTTCCATACGTCCACCTCGGCCAGACCCCTTAGCATACGGCCTCGCCCTGCCGTACATGCGCGCCCCCTATCGACTGTCCAAGCACCGGCAGACATACCCAAAGCCCGCAGTGTCCCCCTCA
>JBBPNY010000480.1:0-17329 GCA_038091165.1 Rubroboletus pulcherrimus
GTACATAGAACAACCCATCGGAGGGCAATCAGATACCCGACTTATGAAAAATTGGTCATACCAAGGAGTGGTGAGCTGACACCGGACTTTGGTTCCAAATTCTTGCCGGAGTTAAGAAGGTGTACACACTGGATCAACACTGGATGTTACTCATGATCATTTCCTTTTCTGTCTGACCGCCGTGCCTCAAATCTTTCTTGCATAATCTCATTACTAACGCACACATTCGTACGTTCGAGTCCCCTTAGAATCTGATTTGGATTTGTATATCTGGGTTCTTTTGGTGGATGATATTATAGGTTTTACGGATCCAAGGTACGTGCGCGCAGTATCGCCTCCCGAGCGATATTGACTGCAGACGCACACACGCCACACGCTTCTTCCGAGTCGTCATCGCCATCACATCCTGAGGCTAACCGCCCGCCGCCTTAGACCGTTGCGCCAAAAGGCAGTGATACTTAGCATTCAGTATCCCGGGCGGTATATCTGCTAGTTATAGGTACCTAGGTAAACTGGTAGGCTTACACACATCCAGGATTGGACAAGGTCTGAAAATCGCAGTCAATCCCGGCCGACAAAAGTCATTGTCGTCACGTTTGAGTGTGGAATATGTATATGGATGTGCAAGGTTGGATTGAGGGGTGCGTGTGGGACTCGCCTAGTTTATTCCCCATGGAACTACTAGAAGACCGATAGGGACCAATTGTGTGAAATATAAAAGTACATGCTTTCTTCCGTTGTTAGTTTCCGTCGGTGTTCTGCTAAATAACGTATAGGACGCCACATCACACATTTACTTGGTACATAGGAGAGGAGCGACCCCCCCCTAATCCGACGACAAGGATATCACATCGTCATCGAATGCCAGCTTCAAAGGTCCCTTGGGTGGCAAGCTCACTTTCCGCTTCTTCGACGTCCCTATCGAGGGCCGTAGTGAATACTCCCATTCCCCACCACCCCCACCACCTCCATCCTCGCTGCTCTCCGCATCCGAAGGCGCCGCTTCGTCTATCATGCGTATCGCATTCGTGAAATCCTCCTCTCCATCGTCGATGTCGTCTGCCAGCTCATCGATCTCTTCTTCGTCCTCTTCTGAAGGCTCGACGTACTCATACGGACGTTTCGTCTTCGCGAGTGCATTCTCCTGCGGGCGTAGTGGCGGGCACGACGGTCCCGCCGCCCCTGACACGCGTGGGTCATCCACTTTGACCGCACCTGCGCCGCCGTTGGTCAGCGTCGTCTGCTTCTGTTTCTTACCCGCGGTCCCGTCTGTCGCGGGGCGTCTTCGCTGGTGCCGTCTGAAGGAGCAATGGATCCGCGGACCCTTTCCAGCCAGTATATCCGCACGGGTGAACCGAGTAAGTCGAAGCCCAAGTTCCCCTGGTATGATGTACACGTTGACAGTGTATGCAGTGGACGAGTACGCCTCCCCGAGATATCGCGAGACGAGTAAGTGCACGATGAGCGATTCGATGTCCTAGAAAACGTCCAAACCACCGCCCAACCATCGTCAGTTCCGGATAGGAGGGACGGCGAAAAAGAAAGAAAAAGGCGGCGTCCGAAAAGAGATGAGGTAGGTACAGCGCATCATAGAGCGCATGTCCGAAAAAGCGAAATGAAAAAAAGGGAAAGTGATAACATACATCTTTTGGTAGCACGACTGCTCCTCCTGCGATGGCGTTGTAATCCAGGTGAACCTTTTCCTTTTTCTTCTTCCGCGTACCACCAGCTTCAAACGAACCTCTGGCTGCCCCTCTCGCCAAATCACTCAATCCGGCGATCGTTTGCCTCCCTCCTTCGGTATCAACAGCCTGGACGATCTTCACTATCTGCCATGCCTCGAGCGTGACGTCTTTGTGAAGCACCGTCCCCGCGAGACGCGTGCAATTGTCACAATGTCCGCATTTATCCATCGCACTCGATTCTTCAGTCGTCCATGAGGCCATGGAAAGATCAGAGGAAGCCGAGAAGTAGCTGAAATAGGAGTTATGAATCATTTAGAACACGATCAATGCGTTGGACGCGTGTGGGTGGGGAGAAGACACACTTGGCGAACAAGATCTTGCGGCATTCCTGCATGTCCTGCGCAAAGCGAAGCATGTCGTGTACTGCGTCGTTGACGACAGTTCAATGAGCATGGGAGGTGGCGTCGAAGAAGCGAGGCGATACGCACATTTTGCCTGTCCGTCTGTGTCCGAACACGTTACGGCTGACTGGCGTGTGGCATCTTGGGGCCTGTAGTAGAGAATACAATCTGCATCCCCACCGTCTCTTCCAGCTCTCCCTGATTCTTGGTAATAACCATCCAGGGATTTCTGGGGAATCGAGTTCTACGTTAGACACTGCAGACAGTCGGGAGGACGCAGAGGGTACTACTCACAGACATCTATATTCGTCAGGATCCAAACGACCACTGGAAAGAAGGACATCTCCTTACCGTATGATGCAGTACGAAGCGTACGTTCCCTTTATCGATACCCAGTCCAAACGCTGTTGAATAAATCCATGTACGCACGATTCCGGGTAAACGGCGCAACAAAAGGCTTACCGATTGTCGCACAAACAACCTGAACAGAACCCTCTCTCCATTGTCTGTGAAGCCCTTCCTTCTGAGCATCGGGTACGTTTGCGTGATACACGCCAGTTCTAATGCGACCTTTACTTTCTTCTTGCAAGCTAGCCGCGACCATCTCCGCGTCCTGTCGTCTGCTCGAGAAAACGTTCGCTAGCACGCGAGTCAGATCGACATACCTTCTTCGAGAGGCAATAAATGATCCCGGTATCGTTCCCGTGTTTCTGCAAGATGTACTCAGACATGACGGTGATCAGTTCTTTTGGCGACGAGGGTTTGGGAACCACCGCATAGTGCAGATTCTTCCTATACAGCGGTGCGGAGAAATAGATCGTTCCTTCTCGGGGAGCAGCTGCACGAAAGGGTAGGTGCCGTGACTGTAATAGTGCCTATCACACCCTTACCTTTTCCGTCCACAACGGGTTTCATGTGGAGAATCTTGAGGATGTCTTGAAGTACCTTTGGCGGACACGTGGCGGACAGCGCGAGGATGGGTACGTGCGGGAAGAATTGTCGTAGGACACCGAGCTTTTTGTAGTCGGGTCTAGTGTGCGTGTGCAATTAGTACATTCTCTGTCCTAGTTGGATGACTATACCTGAAATCATGGCCTAGCTGGGAGACGCAGTGAGCCTCGTCAATGACAATGCGAGCTGAACAGTCTCGGTCAACTTGGAAATTCGCTTCTTTAGAGAGAGGACATTCCTAGCATTCCACCCTCCACGAGTTTGCGCAAAAGGGACACAAATACCTTGCTCTTTGCGATCTTCTCAGGCTACGGATGGTTGTAGCCATAGGCGTCTATCCAACCGAAGAAGGACGTACGGTAACATAGCATAACTTTATCTCCTTTTGTTGAGCCCCTCCTCGTGAAGATGCCATTGCGGTTAACCGTTGCTGAATCTCACTCGCTTGTGTCTTGGAGGTTCCGCCAGTCAACATGACAGCATCGACTTACAGAGTCATTGTGAGCGCAATTGTCGCGTAAAGAGTACAAACTTACCACCGGCTTCCCTAAGATGCAGAATCTGGTCTGTTATCAACGAAATGAGGGGTGAGATAACCAGAGTACAGCCGGGCATGAGCAAGGCAGGGAGCTGATACGTCAACGATTTGCCGCCACCTCTCGAAAAGATAAAAGCTAAGACAACCTCGACCACAGACGAGAGAGTGGCAAACCTGTTGGCATCACGCAAACGACATCGCGACCGTCCACGTTGGCATTGCAAACCCTAGACCCCTTCAACGACGTACGGAATCAAAGGAAGACCATACGGCTCACCCTTGTTGGCAGAGTCGAAAGCTGGTGATTCCAAACGCTTTCTTCATCGTGCCTTTTAATTGAGGGTCCCAGTCGAATTCTATGGTATAGTCGATCGTTCCACTCGCTCTGGCTTTTCCCTTGCCGTTGGCGGTCGTGCTTCCAGTAGACTGTGCGGTCGGGGTCGTCTTATTCTGTCGTGTCATTTCTTGCTTCTCTTGGAGTAGGTTTTGACGTAAAGCCTTTAGTTGCTCTATTTGTTCGTCGACCCCCTTGATCTCTGATTCGAGAGCGGACAAACGCGCATTCATCTCGTGTTTTCGAAGATAGGAGGGTTGTTCTGATTCTTTGGGTGCCTCGGTGACACCCAGGTCTTTATGATACTCGTAGCGAGACATCTCCAGGATGTCTTCCATCTGATGTCAGGGCGGCATATCACGACATGAGCACGTACTTGAGCGAGCAAAGGGCGCTCACGTTGTCAGAGCCAATGTAATCATCGTCGTATCCGGTCAACATCTCTTTGCCCCGCAATCCGGTCTGGTGTCCGGGTTATGGGTGATGGTCGGGACAACACGTGTGAAAGGGGCGGCGAAGACGCGACGCGTCTATTTGGGAATGTTTAATTCAGAGTGCGTTTGCACTGCATCCTTGCTTCGAACTATGAGCGCTTTATTGTCGACGGTCACGACCTGACGACGCAGTAAGAACCTGCCATAGCCGACGGTGGGAAACGGACCACGGTCTATACTAGTACGGGATACGGGTACAAGAGCGACTACTGTCTCTATGTCATAGGCATGTTGGGGTATATATATGTCGACAGGATGGCAGTAGGACTACTCAAGGCGAAGTCCATGAACGGGTGGATATGGATGAGATGCTGGTCAATTATCAGAGATCAATGTACTTCCCATCACACTCGCTACTGATCACGGCCATCCTCGGACCGCCATATTGATGGGCCACACAACTTTGTGGCTTTCCACGGGCAACTTAACTTGCTCGACACTAAAAATACCGCTTAGGCAAATTCCCGTTGGCTGTGCCAGCACGAGAGAGTACCGTCGCTTGGCGGGCCGTGTAATACAACCCCGAAGTGCAACTTCCATCTCCAAGAGCTTCAGATCCCTCATTTGCTTAGCTGAAGCCAGGAGCCTTGTTTACTTGGGTGAGAACGACGTTTATGGAAAGCGTCGTCGAACGAGCATGTAAGTTGTCTCGTAATTTTTTCCCATTAAGACGTAAAATCTAACACCGGCCCTCAAAACGAAGCAAATGCTATCTCGCGATGCGAAACAGTGGCTCGTCCCGCAGGCTCAAACTCGTCGACCGGATCCATCAGAGGACGAATACCAGCTCCTTGCCATGCCCGCCGAATCATCCTCCAGCATGAAAGAACCAGAGGAAGCTGCTAGTTCTTCCATCGATCAGATTCATCTGTACCCCTCGCCGCAGCAAACTCGTCCTTCACTCATTTTTGACTCTCCAACGTCGTTTGTCAAAAGTCTATACGCCCGTTTCCTCAGTCTTTGGACGCCGTCGTTTGCGTATGCCCTTCTCGGTGGGCAACTATTGAGTCTCTGCGTCACATGTTCGTCCGTCACGACGACCGAGTTAGTTGAGCGGCATTGGATCTTGCCCACTACGCAAGTATTCTTTACGTAAGTTGCACGTCTTCTGTGTTCACGTGCACCATCATATTTTCTTGGTATCATAGTTATCTCTGCATCTTTGTTGTGTACACACCTTATACTATCTATCGATGTGAGTATCGGCCTTTAAACCGCTGCCCATTCACTCACCTCTCCAGATGGACTGGGCGGTTGGGGGAAGCTCATAATGCGGGATGGATGGAAATGTGAGTCGTCTGGCTATATCCTTGGTTCTTGTTCTTCCTCAAACACTCCCATTCTAGACTTTCTCTTAGCGTTTGGTGATGCACAAGGAAATTATCTTGCTGTCAAGGTGTGTGGTCCACATCTAGCCTGCTTCCATTCTCCGAAACCTGACGTTCCTACTGGCGAAAAGGCATATGGCTATACCGACCTTTTGTCGTGCATGTTGCTAGATGCGTAAGATATCTGTCTATGGTTGTGTTTTGGTGCCAACCTCTTTTCGCAGATGGGCTATCCCTGTGTGCCTCTTTGCTAGTTGGGTATATATGAGAACAAAGTACCACTGGACGCAAGTGTTGGTAGGTCTCGGTATGCTTTGCTTGGCGATGTTTCGTGTCGACTCGATCCCCCAGGGTATCGCGATCGCCATCGGTGGGCTCTGCCTCCTCGTCGTGTCCGACTTGGCTACTGGTAAAGATGGACATGCTGAGCGCCGTGGCTTGGGAGACGCCTTGATGGTCGTGGCTGCCACGATCTTTGGCATTTGTGCGTACTCGGATGAATACAACATGACCCGGGTAGACTTACTCTTGACACAGCGAACGCGACAGAAGAGTTCTTTGTGAGACACTCACCGCTCTACGAGGCGCGTACGCCATCCAACGTTTTCGTCATCCTGTTTACATGAACTCCCAGGTCGTTGGACAACTTGGTATGTGGGCCACCCTCGTGAGCGGCATCCAAGCATTCGTTTTGGAACGAGATTTAGTTGCGACTGCTCCTTGGGATAGTGGGACAAGTAAGTGGACCCAAACTTTTGCATTGCAAGACACTGACCAGGTTGTAGTTGGACTTTTGCTCGCATATACTATATGTAAGCCCTCTCTTGCGCGTGGGGGATGGGCGGAATCTGACAGGGTGACAGCCATGTTCATGTTTTTCTCCCTGGCGCCGTTGCTCTACCGCACCGCATCGTCTTCCTACTTCAACATGTCCCTACTTACCAGCGACTTTTATGGTCTCATTTTTGGTATGTCGTCTCACTCACCCTTGAACATGGATACTGACCATAGACGGGCAAGGTCTCTTCCTCTTTGTACGTACCCTGCTAACATTCCAGGCTGCCCGAGTACCTCTAACGCCACTTTTCTTCAACAGCACTACACCCCATACTGGTTATACTTTCCTGCGTTCGCCGTGGTCATCTCAGGTCTCGTCGTATACTTTTGGCATGCCACCCGTATGTCGTCTCCATGCATCCTTGCCGACACCCAGATTGACCTTGACCTTGCAGCCGAAGAACAGGGGGAATCCGATGTCCGGATACCTTCGTATGTACGGTTACGTGGAGATGATATAGAGGATATAGAAAGCTAGCCCACGTCGTCTCTGTTTTCGTTTTTCTCATCGTCGCTGGTTCGCGTTTGGGCTAAATGGAATTTGGGAATCGATGCGTTCCACCCCCGTTTTTCTTGTTCCACGGACGACCCTCCGAGATGCGACATGTTGTCGCTGTAGATTCGAGGTTGTGTAACGATTCTAACGAATGCCGGGGTGGGGCTGCCAGTGACTAGTATGTCTTCCCCCGTTGGATATAGACGGACTTGACGAGCAGAGGTACGGTACCGATCAAATGGTAGTACGGTAGAAAAAGGACATAATACATACATACGACTCACGAGCGAGCACGAAAGAAAGAAAGAAGAAAAACTGACAGCTGAATTCAAACACGTTGGGCCGCACAAGGCATCGCTCAGCGCTCAGCTGTCTCGGATCCGACAAGACGATAGAAGGGCGTATGGCGATCGACGACAGACATACTTCCCCCCGGCCGTGCACGCGTCAAAGGCCACGAGAGGCTGTCTGGGTCTCCGGCGCGCGAAAAAAGGGAATAGTGGATAGTGGATAGTGGACACCCTTCAAAAGTCCGGCGGGGGCCCGGGACCAAGGCTTGCCTCTCTTTTCGCCTCGCCATCCCATTCTCAACTGCTTTGCATACTTACCTGCACGGAGAGCGACGGTCTAACGGGATTCAGGTGTATAGGTGACTAAAAGCACAGATAGTCTATGCACCGATCGACCCTTTCTCTTCTCGCACCGCGGACCCTCTTCGTCGTCGTCGTCATGACGGCCACCTTCAACAACTTTAAATCCATATACGCGCCGGAAACGCCAAACGCGCGACATCTATACCGATACTCACATCTGGATGACCCATGCTGGCCCCCGAATTACGTTACAGTCTACATAATTTTTGTTTGATGTTCTCACCCGATCACTCGCACACGCCCATCCGCTCACCTCATGTGCCAAATCCCAATGGATAGATTGTGTTTTTTAAGTAAGTCGGGCCTTTAAATGCATCTTATTCGACGACTATGTGACAATGGCCCCGGGATGTTTGCATGCCCCTCATTCCGTGGTGCCGCTATCTTTGTGCAGCCAAATATCTGACCCCTCGTGCTCCGAAAAATCAACTTCCCGACTCTGGGCCCTCAAATTCTGAAATTCAACTCCAGGGGGGACCTGCGTTGTGTGGTAAGCTTAACTGCGAAAGCGGAACAAAGACAAGCTGTAGGAGCAGGACAATGGCCTGACACTCATTGAAAGGCTGTTCTATTGTGACGCAGCTCGTTATATATCGCTTCACTCCTCCCGCTCCCCTCTCGCATGACTACAAGCTGTCCCGCACACTTACACGACTTGAAATGAATTCTCGTATGTTGCACTATCCCACCATTCAGTCCAAGTCCAATAGCTCACGTGTCCGACAGTCTTTGCTTCGCTCAAGCGCTCTCCTCGTACTCGTTTTCGAAAGAACTCCATTTCTGCGGATATGGACACTGTGTGTCCACCTTCTTGCTCCTCGGCCGTCGCTGGTCGAAAAAGCCGGCCACCGCCACTTCAACTCATTCCTGAGTTATCAGAAAGTGAGCTCGACGTCGACGTTTCTTCCAACCATTCCCCAGAGACAGCGCGTCCGACGCAGTCTTTTCCGCAACGACCAGAGGTGCACACGTCACGCATCACGCACTCCGCCTATACCTTCTCACTCCATCATGCATTATTCATGTCCGGCAACTCCTCGCCTCTGTCCCCAGCGCATCTCCCTCCGACCTCTTTGCATCACCAAGACGCGATCCCTGACCTGCCGAGGAGACGAGCGTATTCACAGCTACTTCGAGAAGGAAGAAGAGAAAACCATCCCTCTTCTAGTGACTGAAGAACGACCTGAGCTTCCCACTGAAGCCGAGGCAGCGACGGAAGGCGCAGAAGAGGCAGGGCAAGACTTGTACACCCACGAATTCGAGGATTTTATCTCCGTATCTCCTGCACTTTCCTCTCCCACTCAGCCTGCACGTCGTGACTCCCTCACCCTCGCTGCGGAGGCTTTGCCTGCCGTCATCGACGCGCCTGAACCGAAACTTCGGGGTCGTAGTAGACACTCGAAGCCTCTTCCCCTTCTCCCTCCTGCCACTCCCCATGTCTCCTCTTTCCCCTTGATCTCAACTTTGCCGCTAGGGCAGACAACCGCTCGAAAGACGAGTGTTCGTCGGAAGCGCAACATTCTATCGCTTCCCGACGGTCCTCCGCCACCTCCGTCAGAGTCTCGTCCACTCCCTCGAGTGGCGGTTCCCCTGGATATTGAGGATTCCATCTTCCCTGAAGACAAGTTTGATATCCTTTCTCCGGGACCGATCGCCATCAAGCAGGTTCACGACGCAGAAGAGGACACAAGCGTCTACTCTCGGTCTTCTTTCGCATACACTGTCTCCGCTAGCACCCACCCACACCCACAATCCCGGAAACACCACTTGCTGGAGTGTACGGTGAAGTAACACTCCCGCGTTCGAGCACCGACTCTGATGCCCCGCGTTCCTTTATTGATTCCACCTCATCTCCTGAACTCGAATCCGCGCAATGCTTGCGCAGCCGTTGGTCCTCCAGCACGTTGGCCTCCGTCGCTGTCGAGTCACCACGGACGGCCACCCTCCTCTCGCCTCTCAAGAATGTCCTTGGCTCTCGAGCGTGTCGGGTGCTTCTCCCTCCCCAGAAGGTTTCGCCACAGATGCCTCCGCATCTCCCATCATCCACACTTTCTAAGAACGGGCGGGGCCTCCCCATGACGCCATCGCCGCTGAGCACTCTAGGCAAACATCTCCGTCGGCACAAATCGCGGTCGTCGACGCCAAGCGCAGGGACGAGCTCATCCGAAGGTGACAGCCACGACGGATCGCCTAATGGACTGAAGAGGAAGCCTATTCCCGTGGCGATGTTCTTGCGCGCCACCTAATAACTTGGGATGAATGGACGACATGATCGACGCGCTCCATAGACTGAACCTTTGTTTTTGTGGTATACGATACGATAAATTCGACATTCATGCTAATCGCCCCTTTGTTTATTTTATTCCTGTCCTCTTTCTCCTTTCTGTCACTCGGGTATGTTGTTGACACTGCTGTATTTTTTTTTCGTCGCCATCAATCTGCATCCCACGCGCATTCTACATACGATCACCGCTGTAGCCTATATGTACATGCGGCACCGGCCGCACGCTTTCACACCTTCGTTTTCGTGCTCACTCGACTCTCCTATAGCTGTAGTCCATGAATAAATAAATACACATTCATTTCCGTCATGGATGCACATGCATCATCGTCAATTTTGGGTTCGAGCAGGTTCACTTGACTCAGGGTTGCTACGCTACGTTCGTGTATCCAATGTCACCTTTTTGTATTCGGTCTCGGTGTGGCTTATGCACTTCCTTGAGTCCGAGACCGTACATGGTGTCACGTGTCAGCATCATTTCCAGACTGAGATATGTCACTAGTGGACAACGAAAACATTCGTGAAATCCTTACAGTAACGCGGCATTTCGTTCTCCGGGTGGGGGAAGTGAATCATATCAACTTCCGTTGTGGAGAGAATGGTTCATCGAGAGTTCCCGGACTCCGGCCCGGTCCATGTTACCTCCCTCTTCCCATCCTCCCATCCAACTACACAAAGCTTCCAACATGGCTAGCCCCCATCCTTCAGGTCGTCACAGTAGCGATCGCAGGTCAACGTCGTCATTAAACGAAGATATACCGTCTACCATGGTATGGGAACCAGACCCTTCCAGCGAAGGTGAGCGTGTCGTCCTGCTACATCCCGTCGTAGTGATGGCACCAATCATATGTTCGTCATAGCGCTTCTCCACAACGATACTCAGGATCACACCCCAACTGGGAGCGATCGTACCCTTCGCTATTGGTGCTATGGTCTCCATGCTTTCCTCGTCGCCATCCACATCGTGCTTCTCGGAATGTTGTTCACCCACCCGGAGCATTCGTTCTCGGTCTCAATCGACAACACGAACGCGACTATTGCCTTGAAGGTATTTCTCCATGGATTTTACTTGGTACGTTTGTGCGATCTCTCTTGATGGATGATGGTGTGACAGCTGTGTCGAAAAGATATACACTGCGGTTCTGGTGCTCTTGACACAACGACTCGTGTTATCCGCCGTCATGCTGCAGCGACAAAAGCTCACGGCAGTACACGATATAACTGGTGCATGGAATGGAATCGGGGCTGCAATCAGTGCTCTATGGCAACAAACCAAGGTCACATCCTCGCCACCAGCATTAGTCTTGGTCTTCATATACTTGAGCTGCATCCCGGGCTTGCATATCCTCTCGACATCTGTCATCCAATTTGAAGCCTTCAACCATACTGTCACACGTGTTGTTCCATCGTCATTAGCATGGTCTTCCTCATCCACCAACTTCTCTGCTCTCAATTGGGCTAACATTTCTCCATTGATGACAATGTGGCCACTACTGCCAACAGCCAAGGGCCTGTCTGGAAGTACTCTGTTTGATGTGCCATCATCTGATTATGCTTACACTGGGGCTATTGTGGATGCAACCACCATTAATTCTGAGTGTGGTCTGCTTTCAAATCTTTCAGTTGGCACATGGAATTCAACTGAGCAACTCTATTATGTTGATGTCAATGGGCTTGGTGAGGTTTGTTTATCAGTGCAAGGTATATGATTTCCATAAGGTTTATTCCCCCACTCAATATATAAAAACAGATCTGGTGAATGCAGTAATATTCATGCTTCCTACTGACTCTTTGGCCAACACTTCTGTGAGTGAGTCTTTGATCACTCTGTATAAATGTCTAAATGTGATCTAGTCCTGTTCAATGGATAACAACTATGTTATCTATCAGGTCACTACTGAAATAGGACTGGGCAATCAGACTGATGAAGTCCTTCAAGTTGACCTTAAGGACCTAGCTGGGATTTACTGTGAGTTCTGGGAACATTTTAGACTAGACTTAACTTGCCTTTCATTAGTTCGAGGTGTCAATGTTTCAACCACATCATATTTTGTTGCATGCACCCTAAATGCAACAACAACAACTCTTTACCTTGACATGCAGGATGGAAGGATTACCAATACTGGATCACTGCCTACCAACTCTAAGGAAGCTGAACCTTGGACTGTTTGGTCATCAGGTAAAACCACAGAGTTGACTCAAATGGCATGTGGAATGTGTTCTGCCTGTATTGTCTATTGGCTAATGGTATGATTCAGTTGCATACTGCCCTGGGCTCAGGACTTGTTTCATGCCAAGGCCTACAATTTCCTGCAGGAAGTGAGGAATGTGCCTTTATGCCTTTTGGTGATATGTAAGCACTCCCTTTGATATACACCTTCTCTCAAGTTAACATGCTTTCAAACAGGTATCTAAATTCTTTGTTGAATATTTCATGGATGATTGGTGGGGGAATCAGACCAACACCAGCATCACCAATAACTCTTGAGAAAAATGACATGCAAAATGCAATTGCACAAACTGCAGCAGCACTTATATGGTTGGGTATGTCTTCAGCCAAGTTTTGATACCCTTACTATCAACTATTTTTAATGATGATTGCATGATCCATAGCAGGTGAAGTTGGAGTTGATAATGGTGGTTTCACATGGGGTCAAGGAGGGAGATCAATAAGCTATGACATTCTTGAGCTCAGATTGAATGTACGTATGTCTTTTATTTCTTTGCAGGTTGATCTCTTGACTTTTCTGCAGGTGAACACTATACCTGTAAGTTTTCTCCAATATTATGTGCAGAATATGTTATGACTGCTTGAAGGTTGCTGTTGGCTTGTTTGCTTCATCCATGCTCTTGGCTACAGTGGTTTGGATGCTTCATCATTTACAACCAACACATTCCAAGGCATCCATAACCAGCCCTCATATCCTGGGATTGATTTACATTTCTGCCCATTCCATTAGCCTGCAAGATTTCATGAAGACTGGGAATTCTCTGCCAGATCACTTGAGGCTAAAGGGAATGAAAGCTGAAGTTTGTCTTGCTGACATGAAATCTGAACCAATCAGACTTCTTGCAAGTATAGATCATAATCTTCAGATGGATGCAAAGGCCTATGCCCCTAGTTGGCATATTTTAGAAGGTTTATCTCAGTTGATTCTAATATGAAACCAAATGAATCAATACATATTTTCTTTTTCTTGCAGGGCAATTCTTCATGCATTGGTTATGCTATGGCCTTCATGCCATTCTGCTTGCATTGCATGTGGCTTTAATTCTCCTGCTCATAAAGCATCCAGAACACCATGTCACAATGGCATCTGATAATCCTTGGGTGACAACAGCTTTAACTGTATCTCTTCAAGCATTCTATGTGGTATGTCCTTCACTACACTTGTTTCACCCAAAAGTATTGACCTTGTGCTTGAATTCAGCTATATACTGCTGGGCTGGTGTTCATTACACAGCAACTAGCCATATCAGCTATTATTGCACAAAGGCATTATTTGACAGCAGTACATGATATTGCTGGAGCATGGACTGGCATTGGGGCTGCTATTTATGCTTTTTGGCAACAAACCAAAGTAGCATCATCCACTTGGACCATGCTTGGTGTGGTATCCTACCTGGCATGTGTCTCTACTCTTCAGACAGTCTCCACTACCATCATGCAGTTCACAGCTTTCAACAGCAGTTCCACCATCCCTGTCCAGTCAGAAATATCCTGGCCAAATGCAACTACTATCTCAAATTTAACCCAGCAATTACTTATGGATATACCACCAAGCAGTTTGCTTTCTAACATTCAGACTATTGGTCTGCTCAACAACACAGTTTATGATATTTTGGCCACCACTGATTCCAGCTTTACAAATGCCACTGTGAATGCAACTTCCCTTCAATCCAACTGTGGACTATTGTCAAATCTCACCTTCTCTAACTCAAGTTTACAAAATCTCAACTATTCTTACAATGGCATGGGATCTGGATACTTTGTGTTGAATACTAGTGCCAGTGGTAAGTTTTTCACACTGAGGATCACATATTGTGGGTTATTGATGGCTCTTCACAATTTATGTACAAGGCTCTTTGATGTCAGTAGATTCTCAAGTTACAAGACAGCAAGTTGTCTTTGTAGATGAGATTGATCCAAATGTGATTAGTATTTTTGCCTCTGCAATAGCTTCTCAAAAAGGAAACTTACTTCTTTCCAGAATGATACATTCCTGTTTTTTCTGATTACAACTGGTGTTGAATTGGATGGATCAATTTCTGAAAGTGCAACTAATCTCAGTGTTAATATTGCAACAGGTACTGTACTTGTTAAATGTCAAACTTTCTGTAAACATTTCACTTACACTTGTCTACAGATGATAATGATCCAATCATAGCATATCTTGCTGCATGCACTGTGTCATCACAACAGACTAATTCCACACTAAATGTTCAGGCTGGCACTCTTATTCCAAGTCCAACTCAAGCAGGTTCACGACCTTGGAAATTGTGGGCTCCAGGAATAACAGACTCCCCAGACCTTACTTATCTTGTAATTTGAATCCTACTTCATATGAAGATAACTTTCTGACATGGAGAGTTAGGCCACTGAAACATTATCTACTATTGCATTTGGCATCTGCCCACAAGATGGGTTTGCAGCATGCTCAATGAATAATAAGCATGTTTCAATCTATCAGCCTTCATTAGCTAGACCCAACTGACTGCTGTGAACAGTGCATCACTCTCAGCAGTAAATGGTTCCCTTTATATGCTTACTCCAAATCTTTTGGAGCAAGCTATTGAAGATTCAGTAGCAGCAATGATTTGGACAGGTAAGCATTACCACATTTAATCAATCTCATTATCATTGATCTATCATCCTTCTAGCTGGTCAACTGGGATCAAACCATACAGGTTTTGACCGCATGACAGGTGAAAGTCAAGTTACACAAGTGATTGCTCAATGGAGATTGAATGTGAGTGCAACAATTGCTTATATATGTAGAGTGTTCTTTGCTCAGGCAGAAAGCTTGACAGATCAATACAGTTCCAGTTAGAGTTGCATCTATATCTCACTTTGGCACAGAGACCTTATTTCCTTTCAGGTTGCAATTGCTTCAACAGCATCACTGATCCTCTTCATATTGGTATTGTGTTTGATCAGAATCCCCTCAAGACTACCACAGTATGGTTCATCCATCACTGGACTGAGTGTCCTGGAGATACTTTGGATTGCAACACATTCTCAGACTCTGCATGAAAGCATGGCAAATGTCAATGAACCATCACTGGATCACCTAAGGAGAGTGGGCATGTTCAAAGTGTGCCTTGGCAATATCAGAGGTTCTCAATCTGATGAAGCTGAGAATGAGGCATTCCTGCAATGAAGAGAGGTGAGCTTTTCACCCATCCTTGTTTATGAACAGTCTGATATTCATGCACACATGACTGACACAGAACTCAAATTTGCTCTGTAATCAGCATGCAAATCATATCTGATATTTTTCCCAATTGTTTCTGATATATGTACATATGAATTCTTGTTTCTATTGTCATAGAATTGAAGTTGTTGTTCATCTTTTGTTCATCATACATAAATCATGTTGGCTTTCTGTTGATCAGGAAGAGTAATTTATGCTGAATGACAACTGTTCAGAGATGTTTGACTTGTGCCCAACTGTGTTCGATTAGCTAAGACCCCCACAGGTGACACACAAAGTTTCTCTGTATATTCCATTTGCGCCTGTCGTATCCATGGATGTTCAAGCATTGGGGATCCGTGGATGGCGGGGCTCGAAGGTATCCAGGGTTGAGTACTTGAGTATCCGGATGAGTCACATCCGGATGACCCATGCTGGCCCCTGAACTACGTTACAGTCTTTACATAATTTTTGTTTGATGTTCTCACCCGATCACTCCCACACGCCCATCCGCTCACCTCATGTGCCAAATCCCTATGGATAGATTGTGTTTTTTAAGTAAGTCGGGCTTTTAAATGCATCTTATTCGACAACTATATGGTGATGCCCAGTATGCTTGTCCCTCATCTTGTGGTGCCGCTACCTTTGCGCAGCTAAACATCTGACCTCTCGAGCTCCGAAAAATCAACTTCCCGATGCCCTCAAATTCTGAAATTCAACTCCAGGGGGGACCTGCGTTGTGTGGTAAGCTTGACCCGAGTTTCATTGTATATCACTCCTACTAGTAGCTAACGATTAGCGTAGGGTTTGCATTGTCGTTGGTGTAAGTAAAATATCCTCCGCTTGCTAAGTGTCAGCCAAGTCGTCTTAACGATGGTGGACTTGACGGACATGTCTGCGAACGTGAAACAGACTGGCTTGTCGACGATGCCAGGTAGGATGGGACTGATTGGAACTGGAATTATTAGGTTATTCGGATGTACACTTGGGCAGTCCATGTTTTATTTTTTGAGTTTTCCTCAAGACTTGAAGTCATTGAAGGCCGTGGTGCGTAGTTTTGGTTGTATTTGTGGGGGCCATTCTGAATATAGGCGGTTGCTAGGTGTCGTTCCTTCTGTATGCTCGCATTCACGCTGGCGATGGATAACAGGTTCTCACGCCGTTTGATGGAATACTCTAGGGTGATGGATACTCTCCATACAATTTTCAGTGTCGGAATTCATTGGAAACTGTTTGCACCATGCCATGGCATGACCCTATACTGTACTCCGAAGCTCCCATGGTGAGTGTAGGTTTGGTGTATTCGTGGACTCAGAGGTGGATTGATTATGGACGGGAACGCCTTCTAGGGAAATGATTGTACGTAGGGCCAGTCGAGTCTTGTCGAAGTATCTCAACCCAATGGTTTTTCCAGGCAGCCATGTTCACCAGTGTAAGTCCTTGTTACATCCGGAGCCGTCGGGGCTGCAATGCTGACTCGGACATTACAAGTATATTGTGACTTCCGTGGTTCAATGGTGAGCATCAGTCTCATTCATGTGTTGTTCTCGATGGTCACTTCATGTGAACAGCTTTTATGCTCATAGAGTTTGGATAAGTGAGTTCGGACGTTTTCCTTTCACATGTTCCTCACAGCAAGGATTGGATTAGTTAGTGCACGAAATGTGCTCCTAACGTTTTTGGTCGTGAGTAACGTGGTCCTTGTATTCATACAACATTTTATTGAGGGAGGTGGGGATAGATAGCGACAACGTTGACGCAATTCGGTACGTGGTTCCAGTATCATCTGCAAATATACAGCTGGATTGTTCCCCATTCATAGCGCTGGGACTGAGTTCGTACCTTCCACTCTCCCTAAATTGTATGGCAATACTGAGTCCCTCTCCCGCTCCAAAAGTTTGCATATATGTAGTGTAT
>JBBPNY010000481.1:0-17308 GCA_038091165.1 Rubroboletus pulcherrimus
AAAAACACTGTTTGCAAAGGGTTTCTTGAAATGGTTATATTTTTTTAGCAACAGGTTGAGTATGTTGGCATACTCTCAACACAGCTTAGAGACATAGACAGCCAAGCAGCCTTGAAAGCTTGATGGGATGGGGGTAAAAATAGGAAGCCAGCAGTGTGAACAACACTGACAGTCATCTTCACATGGCTAAGCCTATCAACAATGGCCTTTGGAGCTGGGTTGCAAATAAGGTTACCAGGGGCCTAGAGGTGTGACTCAGTAGATGGAGAGCATGCATGGCATACACCAATTGTCTGGCCTCCTCCATAATACATGCCAGTGGACAAGGAAACAAAGCTTTCCCTGTGTTTCTTTCAGAGCCCTTGAACCTCACTGCCAGCCTGTTGAAGGAGAGCATTGTTCACCTGTGCGAAGCATTGCAAGGCTGGTGCTGGCCAACAAATGCGCCTTTGATGGCTGGTAGGTCCTCAGAATTGAAGGCTAATGGCATCCATCACCCTGTGCTTCTTGGAAATCAGAGAAAATCAAGGTAGGCTGGGATACTGGGCTTGATGTTGGGCACATTTCCTTTGTCTACAAAGCTTGTTGGCTTCCATTGTGCTTGAGGGCAGGTGTGAGGTGTGACTGGGCTCATGGATGGTGGGTGTGGGGTCCACAACCAAATCAGGCAGCACATCAACCAAATCAACATCATGGTCACTTTCACCGGAGACAATGTGGTCAACCTCTTGCTGGAAGGTGCTGTGGATACATTGCTTGAGTCAATTGGACTGGGTGTGAATACTAGCCAAAGTGTCAGGAAGCTGCTGAAAATGAGCTTAATGGTTGACAAAAGAAATAGCATTGGCCCAAACTCAGCATGGTGCCGGGGAACAGATTTCTATGGGTGGTAGTTGACAAGCAGTGCAGGGTGAAGGGTTCTAGGTATGGGGTTGGCTGGTATACTGTGGCTTGAAGCAATGAGAGGCTGGGGTGGGGGCTCAAACAAAGCCAGCAGCAAGAGGGTGGCTTGCTGAGCGATTTAATTTGGTTTTCAGTGCAAAACTGATCAGAGACTGGAACAGGAGGTGAAGTGAGGGTTGAGTCAATTGAGGATAGAGTGCGGCATGCACACAAATGGCAACCTGTGTGATAAGTCGCAAGGCTACTACACTGAGATTGAGGTCAAGCAAGGTGGCAAACCGGCCCCCAACTGAACTGACCATGTCACACACGAAGAGGGCGAAGTGGCAAGCCTCAGGGAGGTCAGAGGGACCCATCAAGATGTGCAGAGTGAGGGCAAAGTCAGGGGGACACAACAAGACACATCAATCAAGGAGGAGAGACGAAGTGCGAATGCACCAAGATGATCAATGAGACCTGAAGAGAACATTAAGAGATTAAGCACACCCTAACACATGACAACAACATACCTCAATTACCCCCAGAGCCTCCAACACCCAATGAATCCACGCAATGAGTGAAAGAGCCCCCAAGTGTTGGGCTCGAAGAGGAGAGGGAAGGTCAGGTGAGCTGACATGTTGGACCTACCAGTGATGAGGGAGCCAGGTTGGGACCATATGAGGGTGACAAGGACCCTGGGAATGTGCTAAATGAGCTGGAAAATACATCAGAAAACGAGCATGAATGATTGGCGTTGCGGGTAAATGAAACCTCACCAAAGAGTGCTTGACATAAGCAAGGAAGCCAGACAGCCAAACAGCTGTACCAGGCAATATTCACAGGTACCAGGGACGTCCGAAAGGCAATAGGGAGCAGTGCATCGACGAGACGAGCGCATTGTATCGAGATATAGTGGCCTTGACAGAGTGCTGATGATGTTCAGGTTGCCTTGAAGGGCATGACACACCATGTCTTTGTGGAGTAAGCGCTATCAGCCTTTCTCCCTCCTTCGCCATCTCTGTTTCCTGCAACACATAGGCATTGTGCATGCTGCCCAGGTGGCCTAAGCCATCATCGACAACAAGGAGATTGTGCAGCATGATGGTCACCTATGGTACCTTCGTAACCAAGGGTTTTTAGTTGAGGTGCATGATTCTTACCTGACAATTTAACAAACATCATGATTTCCTGTCGTAGCATAAAGCAATGGCTTCTCAAACAGGTTAAATGTTGATCCATCTGCTGCAAAAATCCCCCCCCTCCATGCACTACACAAGTTTGCTTTAGCAAACTTGTGTGCTAACTCCACATCCACAGAGAATTCCCCAGGTACAAACATGAAGTCATTGTGTTGATTGAGAAGCGCAATCATCATCCGCTCGGTGCAATTCACAACTGAACCAATGCTAACTCCAGCCCACTGACAGTGCCACATCTTCCATTGTATTCATGTTTCCATAGTGGCCTGTGCAATTCAAGAAGATACAAGTTGTATTGCAACTGGGAGCTGTGAGTTGTGTGATCCAGAAGTAAAAATTGGATGGTCACTAATACAATACAGGATATGGTCGAAGACATCTGGATCAACTCACACTAAGTGGTTGAGGAGATGGAGTTGGGATGTGCACATTAGAGTTTCAGCAATATGATTCAGGACACACACTCGTTTGACCTTGTCCCAAAGTGCCCGAATCGTGCGAAGAAGGGTCCTGTAATATTCCCTTGCATCTGTTGAGTTAATCACATCATCTGACTCAAAATCCTCATCAGATTCAACATGAGAAGGAGGGGGAGATATTATGGAGCTGGGAGGAAGTATGTAAGATGATGAAGTCCAGGTCTTTCTCATCTTTGTTGTCACTCTTGTCATTGCTCTTATCCTCATCTGAGAAGACCAGGCTGCTATAGGAAATTCACAGCTTAGAATTTTAAGTACTGACACAAAGGGTCGACAACTTATAGCACTGATAGTTTTCAGAAGAGGAGCCTTTTGACCACAGCATTGATCTGGACAACTACTATATGCAGTGGACCATCTATCCCTGATGGAAAAACCAAAAGATAAATACATTGGTGTGGACCTGGTAGCAAGGATCATGCTCTTCTTCTCAAGCTGACCTGTGTCCAGGTGGAAATCACATTGTGTTTATGTGGCAAACGAAAGTTATCATCTTGATCCCTTACTGCAGAGATTCTCAGGTGGCAGCACGAGCAGTGTTTGATGAAGCTACCAGCTTAGCAAGCACTCTGATCAAAGTCTGAGCAATATTCATGGAACAGACTAGTAGTCCATTCCAAGGAAGGTCCTTGATACTGGTGTATCCATAGCAGCCCTGCAGTCCCACCTCAAGTGAGGAGGACAGAAAAGCATTGTTTGAAATGGTGGAGAGATAAATAATCACACAGTGGAAAGAGTTTGCTCCAATGCAGATTGCTGATAGTGTGTGTGCACCATTGCATCAAAATCCACCACATAAATGAGGTCAAAGGCAGACACAGTACTACTGCTCAAGGACAACAGCCTTCTTGTAGCTTCACTGAAGCAGCAAATGCTTGTGCCTCCCTCACTTGTGAATGCTTGAAAATATAATTTAAAATAGTTCCAACCACCAGATACGATACACTTGGAGGCAGTTAAGTAATCATGTGTTAGGATTTATCGGTTGCACACTTGGCTACTCTTGACAACACTGAAATGCAGTCAGAAGCACTTCAATAAGCTCGGACAAGCTTGGTTAACAAGGGGACAGTGAAGTGGAGTGCTTATATCAATATTTTGCACTCAATCTCAGCTATCCCTCTGGACCCAGTAGCTGGGAAGGGACAAAGACCAGATTGCTGTGCCATACATATACAGACCAATCCAAGGATATTATGATATATGGCTAAGCTGGACATGAGGTAAGAGATGAGGTAACCTATCAGTGGCTGTGCTGAGGTGCTCTGCCTCACAGGTCAATCAAGGGAGACCTTAACCCATGAATATTGTAATGGCACAGTTATGTACCCAGTGTTCTTTCCCTCCAAATAATTTGTGCTTAGTTTTGCACAAAACAACACTGCAAATGTATCTTGCATATATTGACCATCAACAAAGATAATCTCAATACTTACTTAATCTATTTATGTTGTATCATCTCAAAAAAATACTCTTGCTGGACATAATAACGATTCTAAAAGCAGTTAGCTTTCATTCTGACAAGTTATTAATTGATTCATAGCACAGTGTGCTCAAATCTGGTGAAAGCATCCATGATTTCTAGTGAGCATAACCCCTACACATTGTATGGCCATAGATCTTCCTCTTGACTGCAGTAATAAGGACTCATTTTCTATGATGCTGCATTCATTGAATAGGAGCCCTACAACCTTGGTTGTCTCATCTAGCATTGACAATGGGGTTGTGGATATCTGCACTAACCAGAAAGACTTTCTTTTTGTGAAACAAGTCTTAACAACAGATGTATTTTAAGTGTGTGCACAGCATTGCCAGGCTGGTGATGGAAAAATAATTTAGTTGAAGTAATGGTCCATTGGAGTCTCAGAGGCAACTTACCAATTTCTGCATATTCTTATTCCATGGTCTGACTGGAGGTTTCATGGTATTGTTTGAACTCATGGAAATGGGATTGGGACTCACTAGCCCACCCCCTGTTATTCAATAGTACAAGCTTGACTTAGATATTGCTGATGGATGTAGTTCCCCAATGACATTGTTCATCCTGGCTCATTAGTATTTTCATTAACAAGCTTCTGGCCCCATTGTTCTATCCATTTCCTGCCTTATTGTTGCAATCCCTGGCCATTCTTTTCCACACTTCCATTCTCCTATACTCCATTATCTCGTAACTCCTCACCATCCTTCCTTACCCAGGTGACTCACTGTTTACTCACTGTTTACTCAATGTGACCTGGACTTTCCTCCAGCAGCATGTGAGGCAAGCACACCATCATGAAAACAACTTTTAGAAACACCTATGGAACCAACAATCAACAATCAGTGCAGTCATGTCCCGCCAAGAAAAACCATGGCTGCCCCTCCCACCTTAGCTGCAGGATCCCACCTCCCCAAGAGCTTGTGACTATCTGATAGGTGCATTCAGGCCAGAATTGACTGTGTCCCCACCTGAGGACATGCCACTGGTGCTACAGGCTGCAGAGGAAGTGCAGTCATGTCCTGCCAAGAAAAACTGTGGCCACACCTCCCACCCAGGATAGCTGCAGGACCCCCTTAGAATCTGCCCATGTATGCACCAGATGCACTTGGCTCAACATCCAATGCCTCCAGTGCTGTCAGCAGACACCAAGCCCAGCCAAGCCCAGCAAAATGAACCCCCCCCCCCTGCCCTTCCCCTGCATTCATTAACAAGGAGTCCACTAGCATGCAGGTTGAAGTCCTTGAGAAGCAGTTGGCCAAGGCTGAGCTTGCCCACCAGAAGCTGCACAACACAGTCCAGGACCTGAAAAGAACCATTCATATGCTTCGTAAAGTCTGGCCTGCCCGTCCGAACAAACTCACTTCCTCCTTGAATGACCCACCTAAGGACCTTCAGAGGGAGTGCTAGCAGATATTGCATTTCCAGGGAGCAAGGACAAATGGACATTATTGATCACTTGTTCAAGGTGGCAAAAGAAGGCCCACCAGTTCATATTTGATCACATAAGGACATCCCTTTCCAAGAAAACTTTTAGGCTGAGCCCATATGTTCATCTTGAGACAAAAGTCCACCCATTGAAATCATTTCCTGCAGGCCAAGGGTGATGTGGGAATGATTCCCTGCACTGATGACAAAAGGCTGGGAGTGCAACATAGAGGGACAGTTCTTAGAAATTGTGAATTCCTCCAATATCTCAGACTAGTTTCTACAGCATTGGTAAGGTTACATGCCTGCTAATAGCCTCAATGAAGGTCAAGAATGCACAGGCTCTGCCCTGCTTGTGACCTGCTCTTCCAAGAGATTGGTGGATTTGATTTAATCTGTCGCTTTGTATTGTAATGCTTATGCCTGCCCATTAGCTAACATCGAGTCACCAGATTGGGTTCCACTAGTCTCTTTATTTCAGCACTGACAGACTTCAATGTGTGAGTTTCTATTCAATGAATAAATTAATTGATAGTTATGACAGTTGAACATTGTGTTTTGGACTCAATGGGTTGTAGGCCCATGAGATGGAGCATCATGAGGCCAGTCACTACTAATTAAATCCTCCATATTGCCTATGAGACATGGTTCTTCCATGTGTGCTAACTGGTGGTGCAACATTCATCTGAATGATTTTTGATGGTGAAGTCTTTGGTGGAGTCAACATAATGGAGAATATGTTCTATGGCATGCTGGTTAATGAGGTAGTTTGTGATATTTCTTTCAGCAACCTAGTTATTCCTGGGCAAAGTGTTTGCAGGATAGACAATGCAAGTGGGACACATTTTTGACTGGTCATGAAGCTACAATACCTGCAGCTTATATAGTGCAATTTGCATGCTGGCTACTAAACACATCTGGGAGTATACTGCTGGTTGCAGCCCAATGGAAAGGCAATGTGATTTCCATGTGGGTTATCTGCATACTTTGCCAAACATCTGGATGCCTATGTGGATGACCTCAGTTCATCCATCTTGCTCACAGTCCATGAGGCTTGGTATCTGTGTACACATACATAGCATATGTATGTGTGTCAAAGATTAACACAAATTAATGGCTAAGGGCAGCTTAGAAAGAAATCTGAACCAAGAAATGAGAGCCATGATGCCTAGATACTGTGTGTTAAAACTGTGTCAGACTTCTTGAGGCAACTCTGGAATTTCGGAGTTTTGGACAGATGGGTGATTGAAGTAACTCCAGAATTTTGGAGTTTTGAACTAATGAGTATTCAGCTTCAGCTTATGTGCTGCGCCAAGTACAGTATTGGATCTGCTCTTATTTCAGAGCAGAGAGGATGGTTTGGAGGAAGTTTAAGGGAAGGGATTGAGGACCATGTTTAAGTTGATTACAAGCTAATGTACATACAGCAGAGACAAAGTATTTATATGGAGTCAGAGGTGATTAGTAATGGAGTTTAGTAAGGAGATTACAGAGGAGGAGTGGAGCCAGATGTACAAGAAGCCAGAGCTGTGTTCCTAAGTGAAAACAGGAACAGAGAAATCTATGAGGTGAGACTGATACTAATATGGTACTTAAGAATGGAGGGAGGTACAGTATAATTCTGGGAGTTGGAGTTGTATCTCTGACTAAAAAAACATTGGAGCTTGAGAATAGGACAATCAAAGATGGGTCTGGAGGACCAGAGATTCAGTATATGACACTGTGACAACATATGTAGTCTTTAATGACAGAGTCTACATTGTGGAGACATGCAGTGTCAATGGAAGATGAAATAAAAAGAGGGAAAATGGTCTCAAAATGATGCCAGTATTCTAAAAAAGCCCAGAATGACCACTGATCCTGGACCACAATAATATCTGGATTGACATCCTGAAGAAGAAGCCTGGTGGTGCCGCTGAGGCATGACCAGGCATACTGGGGAAGTCATGTTGCATCCAGATGTGGTTGCACTGGGAGATGAAGGACATCTTGGTGAGGGCTGTTCATCTGCCCTGAGCATTGAAGGCAAAGAAGGGATTGTGGGCTGGCAGGCCACAGTTGACACTTGATGAGTGATGAGGGCATTGTGAGAATCAGTATAATGGGATCACAATGTGACAGAGATGTCAGCACCTTGCTCCTATGTGGTCTTGAACCAGGAGATGTGAATGGAAGTGAAGGGGGTGGAATTGGAAAGAGTTTTGATGTGAATGGGGAAGTACAGGGTGGGAAACATCCTTTGAGAGCTCAAATCTATCAAGAGAAATGGACAAAAGTTCACTGAGCCAGCAGCAGGACCAGAAGGCCATGTATGCGATGACGGAGACAGCTCCATTAATGAGGGAAGAGGGATTGAGAGATCCAATGAGAAGTGTGAGCACCTTGATGATGACAGGGGGTCACTTGGCCCAATAGGAGGAGGGAGAAACCATCTTAGCCAGCCCCCTGTGCACTGAGCAAAGCATGTCTGTACTGAGCCAGGGGGAGCCATTGACTAGGTGCCAAAAATGCACACTGGCAAGCCAGTTGATGAGGGTCTTGTTCACAATGGTACTGGTGTGCTGTTACAATTCTCATTCTTCCTTCTTCATATTCCATAGGAGCCATGTACCAAGTACTACTGTTCAAGCCCTGTAGGACATATTTTGTTTCCTTCTCGTTTCATCTTGATCTTTCTCCTTCACACAAGACATGTCACCTATTCCTTAGTCAACTTCCCATGATGCATCATCTACCCCAGGTAGGAGTTCATTGTAGCCCTTGGTAGGTCTAGGGTTGTTCACTCGAAGGGGAGTTCCCTGAATGAGAGGATAGTTCGGGGTTCAGAGATGATACAACAAGAGGGACTTCCTTGAGTTGCAGGTTCAAAGTATTCAAGGAGCTGCCACTCAGAAGTAGGCAGAAGTCTTAGAGAGGTCCAGGTTCACAGTGAGCAAAGTGTGATTACAAGGGAGATCTAGGTTAAGAGGAGAGCCAGGAGTCCTTGGTGACTAATCAAAAGGAATACGATGGAACATCAGGGAACACTGACTAAGGGAATAGATGATGCACCATAAGAAGTTGACTAAGAAGTAGATGACGCATCTGTGCAAAGGAGAAAGGCAAGAAGAAACAAAAAGAAAACGAAATACATCCTACAGGACTCAAACAATAGGATTCGGTACATGGCTCCAGTGAGATATAAAGAAGACAGAAAGAGGAATTGTAACAAACTACTGCCAGCAATGCAAACCAGTGACATCTTGTACATTATAGTTATATTATGGACACATTTCCAGACATGGCAGTCACAGTCATGGAAGCACTTGTACATCACAGCAACACTCAGAATGTAGAAAAGAGCATACTATCTTGGCAGTTGCCAAACACATCATAGCATTTGGCACACAAAGCCACAAAGTGTAGTGTACACTCATGCCACACAAACCTAGAATTAAAGAAAATTCCCCTCACATTGAATACAACTACCAGGTAGCCTGCATCCAATCTGGCCAGATGACATAATCAATTATATAACCAATATAAGCATATATATATATCCTATGTTTTCAAAAAAGCACATCCCAGAACTTGAACCTGAATACTTGCCTTCCCTATCTGTCCACTCACACAAACAAACACACACAAACAGAGCCCCATTTGTAAGTGCAACAAACCACTCACAGGCAGAAACACCAAGCTAACAGCAAGCTATATAGGCCAACATGAACATGGTAAGAAAGCTAATTCGCAAAACACATCAATGACTTATGCCAGACTATAACTTTCCAAACCATTTGCCTTTCCTACAGAGCTGGTATGCATGATTGCAGGCTACCTGGAACAGTGTAGCATAGTGTATACTGGATTGATGGCTGCAAAAGACATTGATGGGTTTTGCATGTCAATACTGTACATAAATGCAAGGGTGAAAGGTTGTTCCACATGGAATATCAAGAGCACAGGCAAGTAAGTGTGAAAAAATGCACACTGAAACAGTAGCTGCATACATATGTTGATGGGTTGTACATAATGACTTGGGACAAGAGTGTAGGTAATAAAAAGTGGAAAAGTGGGCATGTGCAAAAGTGTGGCTTTAACTGAGATTTTATATGTTTTTGTTAACTAGGTCCAGGTTAAGCTTGGGTTGCAAATTTGGCTTTGTCTTCTTACACTGCTCCTTGAGGATTTGCACATTTTCCTCTTCATTCTGTTGTATTTCTTAAGTGGCTCACTCATCTTTTTGGCACAAGCTAAGGCAGCTTCCTCTCTCCTTCTGGTCCAAGCTTCTTTGTCCCTGTTATTTTTGAGAGTTCACTGTTGGGGAGAGCAGTTTGATGGCTTGTCTCTCTGATAATTCTGCATTAAGGAAAGGTAACCTATCTTCTGTGAAAGGAAGAGTCACAAAGTCTGGCACAACCTCATTGTTGGGGTTCTGGTCTTCCATGACAAGGTAGAAGATGAATGCAAAAGAGAGACAGCATTGAGAGCAGCAAGGAACATGTGCTTCGCTGCTGGGATGTGAAATGGGGAGAAGAAAAAAGGTGCCACTTTGCTTGCTAATGCATGGATTCAATTCTAGGTCTGCCATAGTCATGACATGGACACATTTCCAGATATAGTAGTCACAGTCATGGAAGCATCTCCAAACATGGCAGTCACAGTCATGGAAGTGCTCACATATCACACAAGCATTTCCCTTTTCAAAAATAAACCTGCTTACTAAGTGATTAAGTAATCCATTTGTGATCATACATAAGAACTTTGAATGAGAGTGGCTGTGTGAATGTCATATCCCAAAACTCAACTAAGTCTCCTCCAACTCTCCAGACCCAACTCTCGAATTCCGGTAAGTTCTCACTCAGAAGATGTCTCTGGGACCCCAGAGCCCTATGTACCTTCTCTCCATTCCTCGTTTCCCATTATGTATTAGTCTCATCTCATGGGCCCTCTTGATACCTGTGCTTCATTTAGGAACATAGCTCCGGCCTACTTACATCCAGCTCCAACTACTTAGTAATCTGATGGAGTACTTACCAATCCCCCCTCCCTCCTCCATATATAAAATCCTTGACTCTGAACCATGTACCCCTCAGTTTGAATATCATCTTAGATCACCCTTCTAATTCTGATCAAGCCTTGACAGCTCACATCCGACCCACTCAACCAAGTGCCCACCAACACTTGTATCTAACCTCCAACTCCTCCAATCAGAAATCCAGGACAGGACTCCAACAAGGGTGCACCACATACGGTGAAGCCAAGTCCCCACCTCCTTGTATTATCTCTGGAGTTCCCAGAGTAATCCTTGGAGCATGAACTTAATAGGATATTCAAACTGATACTTGTTGAAAGTCACTTATCATGGCTACACATACTACCAGATCTTGCACCTGCGCCATAGGTGCAGTTCCTTCCCACTCCCCTAGATACAACCCACTCAATGTCTTTGGAAGCAGTCATCAAGGTCCAGAACTTGTTGACCAGTTTTGAAGCTTCTCTGCCTGCCAAACTCTGGCATCCACCTCTCAAGCATACGCCATCCCAGAATCCCCCTCAGTGGGTGTGCGCATTATTGAACTTCCTGATGATGAAGAGACATCCCAAACAAGTCACTACTTGGAGGAACAGTCATTCCATACCCCTCCAAACAACAAAGGACCAGGAGGTCCGGATGTCCCTGGAGGTGACTCCTCCGATGGGAACTCCGACTTCTCTGAAGACGACCTCAAATGTTGGTAGTGTCCCACTCGGTGGGGTCCAGATTCTCTCAGGGGCAGATGACGAGGGAATGGCCTTCTCCTCCACAAGTGCTGCAGCATGCTTGAGGGCAGTGATATTGAGGGTGTCCAGGTGCGGTCAAGTTACATATGGGGCAAGTATAGTAGGGGCAGTCAATGCAGATGTGTCAGTGACTGTTGCAGACGAAGCAGGGTCCCATTTGTCGGTAGTGCTGGGGAAGGGGTACTGGGGTTCTTCCTGAGATAGATGTGGGAGAGCGTATGTCATCTGCAGGTTCACTTCCATTTCCAAGTAGGGCTGGAGTGGGGGAAGAGATGCTACTCTTGGTAAGAGGGGAGGAGGGCCCTGGGGTAGGGACTCTGGTAGCAAGTAGTTCGGCCAGACTGGTGGGAAGTATACGGGCAGGGGAGATTGCGAATAAATCCCATGTGCAGATAGGGGCCAGCCTGTCTCTGAGTCTAGACCTTCTTCCTGATTCAGAGGGGGGATTGGTGGTGGGGGAGACTGGAGAGGGAATGGGTAGGGTGGTGGGTTGGTCAATGGCAGTGAAGGGAGAGAAGAGAGAGTCTGGAGAGACAGCTGCATCTCCAGGACGATCTGCTGTGAGGAAAGGGGTGCGAAGGCACTCCATGCATCTCCTTCGGGACAGTCCGAGGGACATGGGGGTTTCATGGTAGCATTGTCACTCAGTTTCAGAGAGGGCGCCGAGGATGGGGTCCAAAACTGAGGATAAGATTTGAGTGGGTAAGAGGTCAATACAGAGGTTGAAGCCTCCAACCCAGAGGAGGTCCAGGGTGGCATTTCTGGCCTCCAACAATCCCTGTTCAAGGGCCAATAAGGCAGGGGCGTCCCAAGGGATGCCCTCATGGACGTTTGTTGGGAAAATATGGGAACCTGCTATGCATCAGGGGGTCCGGGAGTAAAGAGTTTGAATGGTACCATAAATTTGGTATGGTTGGGAGAGGTGGATGAGGTTGTCGTCGGTTGAGAAAAAGGGTTCCCTTTCCAAGGCTTGGGAAGGGATGGGAGCTTGGAGGATCAAGGCATAGAGGAGTCTTCGGGCATAGATGGGAAGGTGGTTAAGTTGTGTGGTGAGGGGATACTGGGAAGGCATGGGGGCTGGGGAGTTCACTTTAGAGTTCCTTCAGTCTTTTATAACAGATCAATTCCTTGGTGGCATTCCCCAGATTTCCCTCTGGTTCCCAGATTCATTCAGAGTCCAAATATCCTTTTCAGTGCACCAGGTATTGCCTCCAGTTGGCATTGCCCTGATGATTGACGATCCAATCAATTTCGTATTCTTCTTTGGCCTCAATTAATTCTGAAGGAGGCTGTGGGAATGCTGGTCCATATTTGTCTGTTTCTGAATAGGACCACAATAGCGATGCCTGGAAAACATTGTAAATTTTCCATTGGCTTAGTAGCTTTAGTTGAAAAGCCATCAATGAGACAACTTGGGCGATTTCAAATGGTCCAGTCCATTTGGGCAACAGTTTCCTAGAGGGGATCTGGAGTTTAAGGTTTTTGCTATCAAGCCAAACCTTATCCCCAATCTTCCAAGGTTTAAACTTGGAGAATACTTGGTTCTTCATCTTCTGTTGTGCTAACTCGTGAGCGGCTTCAGCTTCTTTACGTGCATCCTCAATATGGGAGAGCCGTTGCTTGAGGGCAAGGAGGAACATAGCTCCTAATGGTGGGTAGGAGCAGGGTTCGTATCCGTAGAGTAGGGAAAATGGCAATTTCCCAGTTACCAAGTATACTGCTGAATTATGGGCGAATTCAGCAGTTGTGAGGAGGTCCAACCATTTCTCAGGTTGACCATCACAGAATATGCATAGGTAGGTCTCCAGCTCCTGGTTATAGTGTTTTGTTTCCCCATCAGTCTGGGGATGGTAGGCAGTGGAGAGTATGACATCATAGGACAAGAGTCGGGCAAGTTCCCAAGTGAAGGCTGAGGCAATCTGAGGGCCTTGATCAGAGAGTAGTTTGTCATGTAGACCACACTGCTTGTATCCATTGTCGAAAAACAGCTAGGCAATGCCATCAGCATCCACTGTTTTTGAGCAAGGGATGAGAATTACCCCCTTACTAAGGCCATGGTTGACCATGACCATACCCGAGTTAAACCCCACACCTGTTACAAACCAACAGTTCAGTCCCCTCCTATTCCCATTACTTACAATGTTAAAGTGTTGAAGCTCACTTCCCACCCTGTGGACAAGTGTTACCGTTACTTCGGACCACTATCCTGTTCCTGTGTTGATCTCCCATGATTAACACAGCCCTTGTCCCTTGTTTCACCTTGGCAGTTTTACTGCCTCCTTTTGTTGTACCACTAGACCGGTTCCTTTACTGCCATTCTGAACCGTGCTGCCTCTTTGATCCCATCACTTCATGGCATGCCTGCCAGCTCCCATGAGGCTCTTCCCCATTTAGATTAGTCTACCATCACGCATAGCTTGGTCTATGCGCGATCCTGTAACTTATATAAACCCCTGCGTTGTAGAACTTGCTTCCCAGCTAGTTCTACGCAATATACAGTGTATCTTCTGGCGTATAAGAATCCCTCACTAAGTCTCCTGGCTACTTCAGAGTGCCAGCTACTAGTTCTAGTGCACTTCACCTACAGTGCTATAGCGTCATAACAACACCGGGGGAAGGTCTGTAATTAAGTCCACGGAGATATTCTGGAAGAGGCGGGATCCGGCGAAGGACAAAGGCATTAAGGTGGGCACCATTGGGTGGGTGTTAACTTTATTCGCCTGGCAGGTGGGACATCCAGAGATAAATCTTCGGACGTAAGAGGCAAGAGCTGGCCACCAATAATCCTTGGAGATCCTGGCAATGGTGTGGAGGTGTCCTTCATGCCCTTCCGAAGATGAGTGGATAGTGGAGAGAATATCCTAACAAGTGTCCTCTGGGTTGTACATTCTGTTCTGGAAGTACTGTACAACTTCCCATCTGTAAAGGTCCAATCTTCCAGATGTGACCGTCCGAAGAGAGGTTCATCTTTCTCCATACCATGGAGAGCCTTGAGCACAAGGGGATCATCTTTGGACGAGACAATGATCCTGTCGGCAAGAACGAGATCAATGGCCTTGATCCCTTCGTTCAGATCCACAAACATAGAGGGGGGTAATACAATGACTCCTGTATTATCTTGAGTCGTATCAACATCATCTCAATGGGAGAGGGCATCTGCTGGACCCATCTGGGTCCCTGGGGTGGCTTTCCATGTGAGGTCAAAGTCCTGTCAAAAGAGGAGCCAATGAGCCTGCTGGTAGGAAAGGTTCTGCGCAGTTTTGAAGAACGTCAAGTTCTTGTGATCCATCAACACAGTGACCAGGTGGGTGCACCCAATAGATATTGGCACCAGCTTTCTAGTCCTTGTATAACAGCAAGGAGTTCCCTATCATAGATATGATAGTTCTGTTCTGTGGGGGAGAACATCTGGGAGATATATCCACATGGCTTCAGGTTGCCATTGGAATCTGCCTGCATGAGCACACCTCCCAAGGCAATGAGGGAGGCGTCGGTCATCAGGGTGAATGGTTTTGAGGGGTCTGGGTACGTCAGGACTGGCCTCTTCTGGAACTGTTCCTTGAGGGCATGAAACAACATTTCTTCTAGATGCCCCCAGTCCCATTTCATATCCTTCTTCATCAGGTTGGTGAGCGGCTTCGCTATCACCAAGAAGGATGGTAGAAACTTCCTGTAGAAGTTGCAAAACCCTAAGAATGAGCACATGATGCTCACGCTCTGTGGGGGTTTCCATTTGTCAATCACTTTCAGCTTGATGGGGTCCATAGACACCCTGTCCTTATTGATGACCATCCTGAGGTACTCTACCTCGGGCACTGCAAATGTGCACTTCTCCAGTTTAAGGAATATCTCATGTTCCCTAAAACGCTGGAGGATTTTCTTTGTTTGCTCCTCGTGGAATCTGGGGTTGGCCAAGTGGATCAGAAGGTCATCCATATAGATGATGAGCCATCCTTCAGTGATATAGTCTGCAAAAAGGTCGTCCATAAATGACTGGAATGTTGCAGGGGAGTTGCACATTCCAAAGAACATAACAGCTGGTTTGAAAAGTCCCATCAGGGTGATGAAAGCTGCTTTCCATCTATCCTCCGGCTTGATCAAAACATTGTTGTATCTCCATCTGACATCAAATTTCATAAAGATTAATGATCCTTTTAATTTGTCGACGAGGTCAGAGATAAGGGAGAGGGGATACACGTTCTTGATTGTATGCTCATTGAGATACTGATAGTCTTAGCAGGGTCCCACGCTGTTTGGTGGTGTGCTTCGCACACCATAATCAAGGTTAGTATGGAAAGGGTTTTTGGAGTCACTATATGCTCTTCATTGATTACATAACTGTCTTAGTCATCATTCAGCCACATCTGGTCATGTTGTGCTGTGTTTGTGGACCACATCTCTATATTGAGCATGATCATCATATATGCCATGGATCAATTGTGTGCTTGTGTTTGGTTGTTGTATGGGGCCTGCATGTGGTGTCATTGTGCTGTGCTCATGACTGACAAGCTGGTTTGCAGTCCAGCGATTGGATGTACTGTTCATCGATTGCATGTGATTATGGTGGGCCATCGTCATTGTTTTTGTCCATGTGTGGTGCTGTCCATGCTATGACCCTGCTCATGTGTCCTGTTCTTGCTGTGTGCAAGTTCTAGGTCACTGTGTGTATGTGTGCGTGTGTTGTGTGATGCTTTTGAGTTCTGGTCATTGCCTACCTCCTCCCATGTTGGTTGGTCTTTGTGTGTGTATTTCACAATCAATCAATGTGATGGCAGTGTGATGAGCCTGCACACTTTGGTACACTTTGGTGTGCTTTGATGTTGCCCTGGTGTGCGAGTTGACAATGACTTGCATCACTGCTCCAACTCTTTGGTATGTACACTCTGATATGTGTGCTGTGATATCCCCTGACTGTCTTGGTGCACGAGTTGTCAACGACTTGCACCATTGCTTCATTCCTATGGCTTTGGTACCCTTTGCTTACCCTTTGGGCTCTAGCGAGTCAAATCTGATGGAGATGGCATGCAACAGATGAGGCAAGCTGCTCTGCTCTGTGTATGGTCCATGTAGCATTTGTATGTATGTGCATACATATGGGATCACATTGTACTGTAAATGATCACTGTGTCATTGTGCATCTGAGCACTGTCTAACTGCCACTGCCACTGGTGCCGTGTTTGAAGTTCATCCTTGTAAAGTACAATTCTTGGTACACATCATCTGTGACCTTTGTCAGATGTGTCCCCATGCCCAACTCCATCCATCTTTGCACTGTAATGATGTACTTGTTGTCCTGCAGCACTGACGCAAAGCTCTTGATAAGATTGATGATGTGCATGTTACTGGGCTGCTGTGTGTACACTTGCAGCACTTGCAGCACATTTCTGGAATGGCCAGAGTTGGATGGCACAAAGTTGAGGACGTCCTGGATGATGTGAAGCCAGACTGGGATGTGTCACATTTCCAGATCAAAGTTGCCTGCTGTCATCACAGACTGATAGCTGGACCAGCTATACATGGTGATCTCTAAGAAACAATCATGGTCAGCATCACAATTGTGTGTCCTCCTGCATCAGGTTGACATTGCATTTTTCTTACCATCTTCCTCCTCATTGCTCTCCTTGTCCACCATCTGTGCTGTCCGACCCAAAATCCATGGCTGAGGCAGGTCACTTGGATCTCCTGCTGTCCAAGTCACTGCCTTCTGGAAGGAACACTGCATGCGTTCCTGCCATGAATGATGCAATCTGAGTGCAAGGTTGGGGTGGGAAGGGACTCACAAGGTAGTTGCTGGACTTCACTACCTTAATGTTTGCGAGCTTCGTGTGATGAGCAGAGTGCTCCTGCAGGTTGATCAGTTGCCAGAAGTCCTCCACCTGTTCTGCATCCACAAGCCTGGGCATCTCGACTAGCATGTTCTTCATCACCTCCTTTGCATGGTTGGACTTCTCAACAGACCCCTCTCTCAGATCATTGCCAGGATGCTCAATGTGAGCAATGTGCTTCTCTGTCTTGACCATCATGGCCTGTGTGTGCCAGCCAGCCAGTGTCAGCATAAGTTGTCGTCAACTTGCGCACAC
>JBBPNY010000482.1:0-17229 GCA_038091165.1 Rubroboletus pulcherrimus
CTGGATCAGAGGGTCCTCATATCTGAACGCATTTCAGGGGCTTTCGAACTTCCAAAACGGACAAGCATTCATTGGCGGATTTGCAAACTTTGCACAAACATTTGTGTATGCGTTTTACTCTTTTGGAGGAGTGGAACTTGTCGCCGTCGCCGCCGGCGAGTCGGCTCACCCATGGAAAGCAGTTCCGCGTGCCGTGAAAGCGACATTTTTCCGAATTGTGTTATTCTATATCCTGACCATCCTGACCATCGGATTATGCATCAATTGGCAGGATCCGGCTTTACTAAGGGCAGCTTACAGTAAAACTTTCATCCTTCAAAGTGCACTATTCACGGTTGTTGACATGCGTTGAACTGTAGACTCAGATGTGACAGCGTCTCCCCTGACTGTTGTATTCCAACGTGCGGGCTTTGGTGCCGCCGTGCATGTCGTCAATGCAGTCCTGCTCACTGCTGTGTTGTCTGCGACTAATTCCGCTTTCTATGGAAGTTCTCGAATGTTATTCGCTTTGGCTAGGACTGGCCAAGCACCCCGCATCTTTGGGTGGGCGAACAAGAATGGTGTTCCCGTTCCTGCATTGCTGTGAGCACCCCCAACACTGCTCAAGACCGCGTCGTACGATAACAACTTCACAGCATGTCCCTAGCAGTGTCATTCCTCGCCTTTTTGACCACTATGGGGTCAAGGTGTCGTCTTTACGTGGTTGCTCGACTTGACAGGGATATCAGCGTTGCTGGTGTGGGGTTCCATTGGATTCATTTCACTCCGCTTTCGAGCGGCATGGAAAGCACAGAGACGACCCCTCTCTGATTTGCCCTACACTCAACCTTTGTTCCCGTTGCTACCCATCGGCGTCGTCATGCTTGCAACACTCATGTTCATTGCAGAGGGGTATTCGGCAGTCAAGGTGCAACCGTTCAGCACAAAGGTGAGTGTTTGTATCGCGCGTCATGACATGTCTCTCACACGGCGATGTTCTTGTCAGAACGTCGTCGCCACGTATATCGGTGTCGTGTTGTACATTGTTCTCTACGTGGGTTACGTCGCGTACGAAAGGTACGGTCTCGGGAGACGGCAATATCTCATACCACTCTTGGAGGTGGATTTAGAAACGGATGCAGCGTGGAAAGCGGGGAATGCGGTGCGTTTCCGGGAGGAGGATGAGTTGCGCAGGGCTGGCGCGTCTTGGTGGGAGAGTGTACGTCAGAAGATAATGTCGTGGTGATTTTAGACTCGAAGGCACGAAGAATGGTCGTCGTTTGAAATACCAACTCAGGGTCTGTGCTACTATTCTATCAGTAGTCAGTAATCTGGAAAAGTCGAAGGGCCTCCATTGCTCGTGACGATCGATTCACATTCTTCGGGGGTCGAAGCGCAAAAGGATGCGTGAGAATGGCAACCATGACTCTCACAATATGGCGAAGGGAGGGGACGGTCTGACATGGTCCTTCGGCCGGCTGTACGTTGAAAACCGAACGATGGGTACGATACTAGTCCCTCTTTCGTTGTCAGTCTTCATGAGGATACGTGTCATCGGCGGAGGACTGGGATAAGCCAAAAGGCGTGAGGGCCGTAAGCTGTACACTCACTCACCTCATTTTCGGAACACGAGTGCGTCATAGGTACTGTACCGTTACCGTAAACATGTATCCAGGCAACCTAGCCCACCAAAAAAGGAGGCGGGTCGAGGAAGGCACAAAACGTGTCCCTGGATAATAGGGGTGGGTAATCTCAACCGTGTAGCATCTTGACGAACGCAAGGTAGAAGGCGGTAGGTAGTCGGGAGGTGCTTCAATGCGTGTCCATCATTGCCATCGTCTGGGAGTGATAAACGCAAGATAACCCACCTGACGTGAAGATATATTCATGCCTAACATCCTGCAACGGAACCTGACAGGCTATCAGTCGTGGTAGGGAAGACTAACGAGTCAGGGATGGGAGTCGTTGCTCGACCTAGTCGACCGTGACCGATGATCGAGGCAAGTTGGTGTAGAGACGGCGTCGTCCAGATCGAGTCACTGGCAAATCCCCCAAAAAAGACTGTAACGAGGAACAAACTACGAACCGTTCTAGATTGCGCTGCCATCCGTCAGCAGGGTGACCCCTTTTTCTGCGAGGGGTCGCTGCTGCCTCGTATCGGCGGAGCCGCTTTGTTGCTGCGGATCTTACGCGCTTCTTCGCGGAGTCGAGCAACCCCTTTCAATACTGCGACCATTCCCGCGGCAGAGTGACGTTTAGGGTGCACTGTTTCGAAGGTCTCTGGCAACCCGAGGCCGCAAGTTTAGTGTCAGCCTTTCGACGGCGACATGTACTATCGATGGCAACCCCACGGCCACTCTTTCGTCAGATCAGCGTGCAGGTTCTCTCGGATGCTTTGGAAGCACTGACCCACATATACATATTACTTGATCATATCGTCAAGGTACATTACGACGGTTGGCGCCGCATCGATATCGATGAGTTGCGTCGCTCTGTATATGTGGGTTCCTTTTTCCATGGCGAAGCAAAGTCGCCCCTTGCCCGACAGATCGGCACTTTACTTGTCCGGAAAGGTCCAAGGCGTTTGGATCATTCACCGTTCACTGGCCATGGCATGATGCGGCGGCACATGTTCGGCGTCTCCCGACGGGCCCGTCCACTAGGACTCCCATCAATGCAGACCGGACGAGGCAAGTTGACTTGAGAGTAGCGGACATCACCGGATTGTCGTCACCCCAACTATCATTGACACCGAGCCCATCGTTCCACGTTATCTAGTCCGTGGGTTTGATATGAGGTGTGAATAGCGTTTCAAGGACGTTTTTGTGTGAGTGCCTTCGACAAGTGATTTCTCGGTACCTTTTCCTTTCTTATGGCTTCGATGACCCATTTGCGTCGGTCTTACCATCGTTCCCATGCCAATTGGTGGATCGCTGGTCTGAGAAAAAGGGGCGAGCAAAGCATCTCCGAGCGGGGTAGCTGTATCGCCGCACCTCCTATCTGTCCAGCCCCGAGGTGACATTTGTGCCCATGTAGGTTTTCCTCCCACGGCTTAGTGACCAAAATTACACATGCGGGAGACCATGAGATTCGACACTCTTCTGGCTCATATGCTGTAAGGTGCAGTAAGCCATTGAAGCCATCCTTTCTAAGTACTAGTGTCATTCATGGTAGCACAATACCCTAATGTAGTAAGGATTCGAGCGATCTACCTACCGTAGGTTGCGAATACATACGGTCACTACTACGCGGAACATCTTGAATAATTCAACACTCAAACAACAACAAAGAAGGGAAGAAAAAAAATACCAGAACATCGCAACACAATTCGTTTATTCGTTCGTCCGCAGAGTAGTATACGAATACGCAGGTGATCCATGCACACGCACAGGTCTGACTGGCCCACCACCACCATTTACAGCCGTGTTCGCGTCCGTGACAGAGTCCATAAGGGAATCGCTGCTGGCGAGGTAAGCAGGATCATTGTATAGGCTCGGATTGTATCGGGAATAGGACGGTCCAGAGTGCTGAGATGCCAAGGACGCGTTCGACTGCCGCCTGGGAGCGCGAGAATTGCGGTTACTAGCACCACCACCGTCGTCGGTGGAACTACTTGTCGACAGTATCGGATTGGCCCTCGAAGTAGGCGTCATCCCAGCAGTGGCGCTTAAGCTATCACGCCTGCGACGCCCGTCCGACGTGACCGAGGGGTTACCGCCCACACTCTGAGGATGGGAATTTCCTTTGTATGAAGCGGATCGAGATACGGGAGGCACGGGATACGTGACTCCTGTAGGCACTGGTGACATTGCGTAGAAAGATATAGGGCTCCTCGATCGACCAGTCTCTCCCTCAGAAGAAGGCCTATTTGGAGGAGCATGGCGCTGAGGCGGGACACCACCGCCCGTATTGTTAGGTATTACTGGGCCCTGGGGAGGGCCATCGACGGTTGGCGACGGGAGGAAACCCGAAGAAAGTTGTCGGTCTGGCAGAACTGCATAGATTTGCCCTGCCAAGTTTGCTTGAGGAGTCACCGGGGAACCGCGAACGCTAGTTGCAGGAGGCGCGGGAACCGGCAAAGGATGGTAGGCGTGGTCGGGACTTAACAAGCCACGGGCAGAAACGTTTCCACGTCCTCTCGATGGAGCATCAGATGAGGGCCCTGACTGCCGTTTTCATTCAGTTAACGTCAGTCGATCCAAAAAAGGGCAGGACGAAGTATTTACCGGAGGCTCAACGTTGATCTCAGGGACGGAACTATCTGACGAGAGTGGTCTACGTTGATTTTCTCTGTATTCACTCCGCGTCTCTGAGCGACCCTGACGCTCGGAAGTTGTCCGTCGGTGTCGCGAATCCGGCTGCTGTAGGACTCTGGGAGGGGATAGTGGTGTTGGCACTGTGATATGGGACGGGCGATGTCTTGGGGCATCGTGAGGCTGTTGAGTACGTGACTAGGAGTTGGCACGGAAGAAATAGATTAGTCAGCCAGTGAATTGAATTGAATTGCTAGCATACACTATCAACCTGTCGTCTCCATTGCTCGGCTTCGGAAGGGTCGGAATATCGTAGCTCATCTGCAAGTTGCTGCTTTGTTTTCCTGTCCCGGCGCAGGCTTTCGCTACTTCTCATTTCTCGGAATGAATCGCGCCCTGCCTGGGAGGTGGATGCAATCGTTTGCGAGTAATCTGTCATACGTTCCGATCGCATGCTTGCGTCCTCATGGATGACGCTCAAACCCTGGGAATGACCTCGTTGCCTACCATTGGTCGGTAAACCAACTATGTCAAGCTGGGAGATAGTCGATGCGGCGGATTGTTTCGTGGAGGCCAGCGATTCGTCGGGAGAGCCCCGACGCGGAGGAGGGTGATTATCATACATGTAGTCACGGCTCCTGCCTCTCTCTGAGGCTGGTCCCAAGGTTCGCTGAGAAGGCGTTGGAGAAGATATGCGTTGCAATTCGTGAGGAGGTGGAAGAGAAAAATTATGGTTAGCGTCAGCAATTGGGATATAGCCATCCGAAGGGATAAAAGTTTCAGACTGGCGCGGACTCCGCGACGAATTCTGAATGGGAGTAGGCCTGCTGAACGGTGGCTCAGTAGGAGGACCTGCCCACGGTTGAAATACTGACCGTGATCGGGATGTCTGACTAGTGGTCGTCGGCACGGAGGTTGCGCCGACAGGAATGATTCGTGGTTCCATCACTGGGTCAGGCATACGCCTCGGGGTATTCCTGCTAACACTGTCTGAAGAGTCTCGCCTGCTACGGGAACTGGGACGCTGTTGTTCAAGGGATGAGTTGACCGGAGTTTCGATGCGGTGCACCTCAGGAGTCCTAGAAGAGGAGGGTGGTGGGATGGGGGTGGGCTCCTCTAGAACCTCGATTTGTTCGGGTTCACTACGGTCATCGAGTAATCTGTCCACCACAGCGGCAGCCACCTCTCGCATGTCGTCACGCCGATCATCAATTTCTGCTTCATGGGCTTCTCTGTAACCCAATCTCCTACCTCGGCGAACACCCTCTTCGAAACCCAATCGACGACCCTCCTCTCTGGCCGATTCTATCAAACGCTCTCCATTCAACCTGCGCGCCCTTGAACGAGCAGAGACGGCCGCGGCCTCTGCTTTATCACGCTGAGCCTCAATAGCCTTGAGTACGTCCTGTGCACGAAGAATCTCCTTTTGGGCATTGTCCAGCTGCAGCTTGTACAGCTTCAATTCCTCCTGTGCGCGTACAGCTTGGTGCTGAGTAGCTATTCTTGCTTCGTTGATAGCTCGTGCTCGCTGTATCGTTTCTTCTATGCGCGCTTCAGCGCCGTCGGCACGTTTGGTTTCGTGTTCAAGCCGGTCAAATGCAGTGTGCAGGATTTTGCGCATCTGCTTGGATTCGTACTCCTCGCTGACGAGCATTTGCAATAGGTCTCGCGGAGACGCGGTAGAATGTGCTCGTTCCCGCTCATGACGAAATTTGACGCCAGGACCGCGAGGAATTCGTCCCGGTATACCTGGCAACTCGACATCTTCGAAGGGTGAGGGTGAGAGGAGCACCGTTCGGGGAGACAGCGAGGCTGGGTCAGATTCTGATGCACTTCCTCGAGAATAATAAAATCAGCCATCTCCCACCGGGCGTGCGTGTATGCCACATACAGTTGGTCGTGGCCAGCTGGCCATGGGTGCGACATAGTTCTTCGGAAGAGCGTGAGTTGCATATTCAGTCTGCAAATTTCAACATACCTTGACGGTTAGTGGTGCAGGATATCTAAGATGATTACAGGCAGAATACAGATGGACATGGACAAGGGCGTTGAAAGACCATTCACAGATAAAGGCTTCTGTGTTCCAGACCTGAGAAGGATAGAACCGAACCGCACTAACCTCGTCCCAGACAATAAGCACATGACGCGTAAATCACGTGATAACTCACCATATATGGTCATAGTGTGACATTGCTGACTTATGTCACACTGTATATGTGTCTTAGCCACCCAAACCTTATTTTTCCATATCATCTCACTGAATCCACCTCCAGCAAGGACAGGAGAACGAAGGCATGAGGTATAGAGAACAACATGTTTTTCCACACTTCTGCTAATAGGTTGCAAACAGCGGAAGCAAGCTCTCAGTGTCAAGCGTGCGGGGCTCCGTCAAAGAGCTTCTTGCTGCCGCCAGCGACGAGAAAAGACGCAACTTTGTGGAGACAATCGAGCTCCAAATCGGCCTCAAGAACTATGACCCCCAGAGAGATAAACGTTTTTCGGGCACCGTCAAGTAATGGTTACCCTCGTCCGATCATCTCGTTCGGAGCTGATCTTTGCATTGCAGATTGCCCAATATTCCTCGCCCCCGCATGTCCATTTGCATTCTCGCCGATGCAGCCGACATTGACCGTGCTAAGCAAATTGAACTTGAATACATGTCCGTTGATGACTTGAAGAAGTATGGACATCAATCACCTCCAACCGAGTATATGATAACCTTCTGCGCAGGCTCAACAAGAACAAAAAGCTTGTCAAGAAGCTCGCCAAGAAATACGACGCTTTCTTGGCTTCCGAAGCCCTTATCAAACAGATTCCCCGTCTCCTTGGCCCCGGTCTCTCAAAAGGTATGAGTGATTTTGTTCACATTCCCGAGCGGCAACCGACGGACATGTCTATGCCAATCCCCACACAGCCGGAAAGTTCCCAACCCCCGTTTCCCACTCCGAGGACCTGACAAACAAACTCGTTGAAGTCCGCTCGACTATCAAATTCCAGCTCAAAAAAGTACTTTGCTTGGGTGTTGCCGTTGGACACGTCCAGATGACGGACGACCAAGTATTGGCTAACGTCATGCTGAGTACGTTCATGCTAACGTGACCTTCTGATTTCGATTTTTACGCGGGTTTTGTAGGTATCAACTTTTTGGTCTCACTGCTGAAGAAGAACTGGCAAAACGTCAAGTCGCTGCACATCAAGAGCACGATGGGCAAGCCCATTCGCATATTCTAATCACATCTTGCAAGCAGAATGAGAGGATCCGCGGAGTGGGGACCCTGAAGTCGAGCGCCTCATCTGGTATCATAATGCAAAACATGAAGCCCCGCACGCTTGGACCAACGGCTTTGAAGTGGGGAAGCCGATTGGGAGCTGATATGGTACCACGATGTCAGGATTTCGCTTCATTTCACTGCTCCACCGTATCTACTCATTCCCATGTATGTGTCGAGAATGCTTTCATGACATGCAATGCTATGCAAGATATCCTTGTTGGTTGCGCAGTGACCGCTGATGCTCGCACGGTTTTCAGAACATGTTAATTAAGCTCTGAGACCGTTCCCAGATATCCAGTCGTTAGTGCGACTGCTTTACTTCCCCCATTCGTTAGTGGGATCACTTGACACAGCCCCCTGATGCTTGACGGGTGCCTTCCCCGACAAAGCTTCTTGCTGCTTCCTGAATCAGTCCGACCTCAATTTCCAACCTTGCTTGTCTGGGATGATACTATAAGTATATACAGTCGATGTGCTCATAGTGCATAGGAAAATCTCATAATGCATACCAGCATATGCTACACTCTCGGCAAAAACTACATTTTGGTAGTCTGGGTGATGAGCATATTGACTATAACAAACGACTTACCTTTTGAAATTCAGCAGACGGAAGAAATTTAGATCCAGCTGACGCTATCTCAGAACAGGAATGTCAACCAAGGTTCGAGCCTTTTGGGAAAACAATTCACATCAAAATGTGGGTACAAATCGGAACCTGCCCAGTAATTACCGGTGGTACCTCTCAGTGCTAACCTCGAAAAAAAAAGAAAAAAAAAAGAAAAAAAAACCGGAACCAAGCCTTCTGTCAATACCTAATGGTCACGTTGGCTCCGGTTTTTTTTCTGGACATAGAGCGCAGGAAATTTTCTGCATGTCGTAAACTACTGCTGTCACGCAGTCGCTTTCCCTCCACTGATAAGGAGCGCGAGACTATGAACGTGGCAGCATGAAACGCGGATTGGAAAGTCTTCACTGAAGGTGAGAGAAAGGCTCTATAAGAAACCGATGCTGACTGCTAGTTTCGCACCACCTGGCTGCGGATAGAGGACGAGAGTACGGAAATCTAGATTCACCAGCAATGCCAGTAACTTCGCGTGATTGCAACTGCCGTCACTCAGAGTACGCGTCGATGATCGCTTGATGGGGCCCATCTATTGCAAGGTCCTAGCACTTTGCGATGGCTGTTTGATATCCCTCGCGAGGCCCTCCATCTCACCATTTATAGCGATAACCGCAGTTCTCGAACGTCGCTTGAGGGCGACCGGCGTCCCCGCCATCAAAGCTTAACAGATACGGTGCACCTGGTCGAGAACGGCACCTTTTTTTTTTTTAACTCGCATCCGGCGCCGGGGTGAGACAATCCACAGATTCATTGCAGACGATCTCTCGTGTTCGTTATCTTTTCTCCATGAAGGCATGTCGGCATAGGCTCCCTCGTGCATTCTGCAACGCTCAACATAACATCGTCGGCTCCTCACCACCAAGGAACCCAGGACCCTGGGTCCGGTCCCGTACACTTGGCCGCCAAGTTCTCCACACGTGCAATGAACCTAAGGTCTAAGTGGGATTTAATAATCACCTTTAGAATTGAAACACTATCCCTTTGCCCCACAGTGCGCTTTGTTCTGAAGGTGTTGTGTGTGATGGTCGTCCGATCATAACGGATTGTTGACAGCCGCCGTCACCGTTTAGTGTACATAACACCGGACTGTCCCAGGCAGGCTGCAAGCACGTGCTGCAATTTTCCAATTCGAAAGGCGGGTGGGGTGCCTTGTGAGGCGTGGAACTTCATTGAAGCCTACGTTCTGAGCTGCTCTAAAGAGGAAGTGTGGGTGCAAGGTTTTCGAAGGCAACGACTGTTCCGGTCAACAGTGGGGACACAGGTACATATGCCAATGGGTAACGTAGCTTAACTCCTTCAGGGTTGTTCTGATTTCGTGTTGACGCTTGCGCAGATCCTGGGGCCCAACAGAATCACGCAGTCGGCCGAACGCCGGCCCATCATCATGCTTGGGACTACGAAAAATGCTCATATTTCTTTCCCATTAGGAATAGCACGCCAATTTCCCTTTCTCGTCAGCCGCCCTGCGACCAAAACTCTCAAATGGTTTGTGGAAATCACCAAGCGATAACATCACAAACATGTCTTTGCGGATGCCGTGGACATGTGCGATTATTTCAGAACGATGACCACAAGGCATCCAGCTTGCCTTGAGATTGGTGACTGCGGGCGGGCGAAGAGCGTTCGAGGCCCTTTGCACGCGTCTGTCGTTGCCTTTCCGACTCAGGCATCTTGTGACAAAACCAAGTGCGGCGACTTTTTTTTTAAGTTCACTATACAGTACTGATCGAGCCCATGAAAAAGGTGGGGTGTGAACGTGCCTACGACATGGCAGGCTTTCGGTGTGGGAGAAAATCTTGAGAACGCCGTCTGCGTGTCGGCGACAAGAGCGCATAGGCGAGACGATTATGTCACCAAAAGGACATGGGGTTTTTTTTTTCATGCATTCACTCTCAGCTCGCTGTATCCAAAACTGGGCTTCAGGGGACAACAGGCTTTGTGTGGTCAGCTCAGCGAAATTGTGCCGATCTCGACAAGCCAGGGCGGTGATCTGGACTGATTGTGGCAAGGGGCTTTATGATTATGGACATGGAATCGGTCGATGCGAGCGGATTTGGAGAGGTGTTGACGGATATAAGTTGAGATAAGTTGGTGAGAGTTGGAAGGACTGCGTCCTGACCTCGCTGCGACGGTGCGCCATCACTATCATGTTATATTGGATGTGAGCGATCAAGTGGTAGGTCGATGGTCCTCCTTGAGAGACAAATGGGCGTTTGAGAATGAATAAGAGTAAGTAAGTGACTTGGTAGGATCGTTTCCATGGTAAGAAAGTTCAAAGGCGGGTTCACAGTGATCGGGTGCTATATAGCCATCAACCGATCAAGAGATGTCGTACTACTCTTGAAATGACATGCCAATGAAGCAGGACAAATGATTGGTGATCGCACGTTGTTGATACGTTGTTTACGTCTGGACGCGGCACCGACAAAGGGGAGGGGGGGATCGGATTGGCGTGCCTGATCGAAGAAGAAGAGAATCGCCATCCACACACCGCAAGGTGACGCTCAATATCGCTTGGTTGCAATTCAGTTAGCTGTTCGATCAAGCCCTCCATTCGACTGGTGAGTGGAGGTTAGAGGTGGGAAGGGAAGAAGAACGATTTGGGGTTGACAGGTCACGTGCCCGAAGGAAAACATGTGTCAGCATTGCAGACGAGCGGCGGGCCACCTGCGACTCGGTTTTAGCGTAGGAACGACCCTGGATTTCCTCTTTCACTAGCCGTCCTCCAATTACAGCTCTCAAATGTTCATGGTACTACGAGTCGTCAAGCGATAACGTTACCGTCTTTGCAAATGTGGGGTGCGGGCGTTGATTGGACGCGTGGAAATCAAAGCCGACCTAGTGGATACAGCTATCAACAACGGCTGACTTGGGCGAGCTTATTTCGGAGACGAAGTGACACCGGTTCCAATGCAGACAGCTGGAGGTGATATATAGAGCGGCTTTTGGTGTAAGTATGGGTCGTTCACACATGTAGAAGACAGAAGCCTCATTGGAAAAAGGTGCAAAAAGCTCCGCGCCGAAATTGTATTTGCGCATCCGTACAGGACGGCAGCTGCCGGTTCGCGACGAGATCCAGATAACGGGAAAGCCAAAATCCAGCCTTAAAGAGAATTAGCAGATTTCAGGGTCCGAACGACTGTCATCGAAATATATTGCTGACCTCTTCTGCGGTACACCCCATTTATTTCGTATATTTTCACTTGGATTTATCCCCCTTACGTATTTTTTTTGCGTACCGCCTTGACAGGTGCCTCCTCATAAGCCTGCTCCGAGTCCTGTTCCTCCGCAAGGCTTGATCCCGCCGTCTCTGCAGCCCTGCAAACGAATATCCGCTACTCTGTCAAATGCCCCGTCACTCCGCAAAACACGACTCCGCGGGCTCTCAGGTCTACTCCCAGTACCCTTCCTCCCAATACCTTTCCGATTCAAGCCAGTCCACCTCCTCACCATCCTCGACATCTGCTTCGCTTAATCAATCTGCCCAGCCTAACTCACAGTCGGGCCCAAAGAAAAAACATGTCTGCGGCACTTGCGACCGTGGATTCACCACGAGCGGTCACCTGGCCCGCCATCTTCGCGTTCACACAGGTGAACGAAACCACAAATGCCCCTTCCCCGGCTGCGAAACTCGATGCTCCAGGCAAGATAACCTGCAACAACAGTAAGTGTCGCTGTCCCCCCCATTTATGTTGCGATTTCCTGTCCGTTCATTGTTATCGTACCGTATCACCTTGGCTTGATCAGCCTCCTCCCTTCATTTTCGACCCTGGATGGAGTGACAGAACTCGCATGTTTCGGCCAAATGTGTTGACTGACATCTCTGACGCTTCCATTTAGCTACCGTATTCATCTTTCCCCAGGCTCCCGGAGGAGCTCGAGCTCTGCCACCCGCGCTGCGATAGCACGTGCCATCAGCGCCAATGGTTCAAAAAATAGTCGACCGTCCTCGGCGATTGTGACCCCCGAACGCCTGTCCAGCGACCCACCCTCTCCACCTGCCTTGGAACATGCGATAATCCCCCCTCCACCCGACTCACCCCCACCTCTCGTACAAGCGTTTACTGTACCCGTGTACAATGATAGCATGCAATCTGGGAGCAGCTCGAGTCGTTCTCCAACCCCATTGGACCATGCTTATCCGATGATCTCGCCGCATTCCCAGGGTTTGACAAATGGGCATATTGCCTCGCAACCGTCTCCTATGCCGTCTCACTACAGCGACAGCCCACCGACGTATACCGAATCTTCTCAGCATTCCAGCTATGGCTACATGTCTCCATCTTCACATACGTCAGGAACAAGTGCTGTGGACCAATCGTATGACTACTCCTACAGTGAAAAGTCATCTCTACCACGGCTTCAGTCCTCCACCCTGCACCATGCGTCTATGGACAATATGCATGATCACTCCCCCCCTTCTTCTGCTCATCTTTCATCCGTATCTTCTCGTCTATCCATTTCACATATTTCACATCCGCAGTCCTATCCGAGTCATTACCATGCGGTCAGTTCACCGTCGCCAGACTCTGGTCACTCCGTGTCTCCCCATTCCCAGGCTTCTGGACCACCCACGCCCAACTACTCTGCTTATCAGGATGACAGGCACGATGGAACCGCGTACCATACCATCGAGGCTGTACCCGATCACTCGGGGCTTACCAACGGTTATGTTTCCCCGCAAAACCACATCATTCACGGGAACTACAACCACTCCATGATACCACAACAAAGCCTGCCAAGATACGATTCCCCGCCACCTATCTTGGCGCCGATCCAAGACGAGCGGGTGATCCGTGGTGATATCCGCGTCTCGCATGTACAGCATTCTCCCGTTTCCAGTATCCCAGCAACGCCGCTGTCAAGTACGTACATGCACCCATCTATACACAGCTACCCGTACCATGCACCGCATATCTCCCTCAATCAAGCGACATGGAAACACGACGCCCTTCTGCGAGGAAGATCCTAAGTCAACAACTTTGACTTTATCTTGTTTCCCCACTCCTAGCTCGCATTTCGGAACCCTGTACCTCTTGTCTTTGTTAGGCCCCGTTTGCTCTGTTTCATTTTCGTCTCACGGATCGGTTTCCCTGTATCATGTCGTCGCACGTCCAGGATGTTCCCTTGTTCGGGCCACCTACATCACTATCACTAGAAGTATATACTATATAGTTCATAACAAACTGCACGATACTGTACATTGTTGTTTATACACATCGCCTCCGCCATCCTATGTGACCTTGAGCATGTGCCTGATGTACAGTGGCAATAACGAATGCTGTGGAGATTGATGAATCTGGGTGACTGACGTGAATCCGCTGGGGAACCTTGTGTAGACCTTGGTCTCGTCGATCATCAATGAATGCATCACGGCCCAGATGGGAACCGGAAAGGCAGTGCAGTGCCACCTACTCCGATTGTACCTCACTATTACTACAAGTCAGCGTCCTATCTTGTGCACATATCGACCAAAGATGCCCAGCGACCTCGACAGGTGTGTTACACGCCTTTGATACACGCAGCTTCTCATTATTATGCCCATCAATCTCGTGTACCTCCGATCAATTCCGCTGCCTATTCAAAACGCATCATCTCGGTCGACTCCAGGCAAATAGAACAACTAACACGCTGTGAACCAATATCCGAGGAACAGGTGAAGAGACTATGCTTCAAGGCCCGTGAGATCCTCATAGAGGAAGCAAACGTTCAACCCGTGGACTCTCCTGTGACGGTGAGTCGTCAGCCTCGAATTGAACTCATGGATGTGAACGCCAAGCGGTTTGCATTTTGCATTTCCCCCTCTCCCCACGCATGTTTGTCACATTATGAATCGTGATAACGACAAAAAGATCTGCGGAGACATTCATGGCCAGTTTTATGACCTTATGGAACTGTTCAAAGTTGGCGGGTTTTGCCCGGGCACGAATTACCTTTTCATGGGTGCGTCCATCTAGAATGCCGTGATGAGTGCCCGCGCGTTACACCTCCGAGCGTACTCATACGTGATTGCCGCAGGCGACTTCGTGGACAGAGGGTTTTACAGCGTAGAAACGTTCCTCCTCCTACTCGCTCTCAAGGTCCGATATCCTGAACGCATCACTCTCATTCGTGGAAACCACGAATCTCGTCAAATCACGCAAGTGTACGGATTTTACGATGAATGCCAAAGAAAATATGGGAGCACGAACGTGTGGAGGTGGTGCTGTGAAGTGTTCGATTACCTCGCTCTGGGCGCGATAGTGGACGGCCGGGTGTTTTGCGTGCACGGCGGGCTGAGTCCAAACCTTCAAGCCATCGATCAAGTATGTATTAGCCTATCCAATAAGTGGCTCCGAAACACGCGCAGAGGATTCAGCTCAATCACAACCTTTTTCGTTTGGTCCCCGCCTCTAGATCCGTGCTATTGATCGTAAACAAGAGGTGCCTCATGATGGACCAATGTGTGATCTGTTGTGGTCAGATCCGGACGGTGAGGTGCTCTTGCCGTGCGTTGCCGCCAATTTGCTAAAGCTGATGTGCTCGATGCGGCGCGTGACATGCTAGACATAACTGGATGGGGTTTATCTCCGCGGGGCGCGGGGTTCTTGTTCGGTGCTGACATTACCAAGACGTTCGCTCATAACAACGCCATTGACCTCATCGCGCGCGCCCATCAACTTGCAATGGAAGGTTATAAACTCATGTTCGACGGAACCATTGTCACCGTGTGGAGTGCACCCAACTATTGTTATCGGTGAGTGTCTATGGCCTGCGCTTCTGAACATGCGAATGTCGGCCTTTCATCTGTGGATCAATTTCCGGTCATAATGGTTTTTCGTCACAATTTTTAGCTGTGGTAACGTTGCTTCGATTCTTGAACTGGATGAACACCTCGCTCAGGAATACAAAGTTTTCTCACATGCACCCTCGGTAAGTCCCACATGCCTTCTAGATATCCAAGTAATTATCCTGGGATTTTCGTCTCCACCCCAAAGGCGATATGCGGGGTTGGCTGACCGCCCATCGCATAATTAGATTTTCGGACAACTCGGACAACGTTTCTGCTATTCTTGCACCGACTGAATTACGCTGACCCCACGCTCGCACAGGATGTCCGGTCGATTCCAGCCAAACGTCCGCCCGCAGACTACTTTCTTTGATGGCGGCCCAAAAAGACCAAAAGGAAACGTGTCTTCTTTCCCTTCAAATGAGTGCTCTCATGCCGTGACACGAAAAATTTACAAAACACTTTATGCACTGCGCGTGTTTTAGGCATGGCCGCTCTTAAGTTCGCACCTTCATTCCGATTTTTTCTTGCTCGGGAGCGCCTCTTCTATACCCTTATCAGGTTTCTCTCTCGCGGCTCAAAAGCGTGAGAGTGCGGACCTGATCCGACTGCATCAGAAGGACAGAGTAAAGTAAAGTTACGACGCGTGCCTTCAAGCACCGCAAGGACAAGGTTTTGTACGCATGAAAACGACAAGGCCGTCACGGAACACTTACTCGGTATTCTACTTTGTATGTACGCCCCCGAATCAGACCCGTTTGTACCGAATCACGGTTGGCCCTGCCTAGATGTATTGAATCTAATTCAATCGGACGTTATGGTAATGGGACGGGGTTAGAGGGGAGTGAGAGCACAGGTTACAACTTTCAATCTAATATCAATCTTGCGAACCGCCTCAAGGGCTGTGCGCCGTGTCCTAGAGACACATCTGCTGAGTGGGGAAGCCTTCCACTTCTTTGTGCTCTCATACGAGCAAGGGATCCCATGGGTTGAATTCAAACGATTCCGTCGGCTCCCACGGTTGGTGCGCTGAACCAAAAAGTAAGCACCGAGGCTACGTTGTGGGCATCGAATAAAGAGAAAGTCCGTATGAACGTGGATTTCGTCCATGTGTGTCCAATTGACATTTGTGGGGGGCTGATGACCCGAGGGAAATATTCAAGTTGGGACGGGGCAAATCGGGCAAGGAAGCCCATTTAGTGGAAATCTCATTCGTCGGCGGTAGACCAAGTCGAGGAGTCATACCGCGGACGTTTGTGCCATGGGCCTGTGCACGGGGAAGCCGCATCGGTTAGAAGGGGTGGTAGTCGTCAGGCTTTCAAAGCTGTCGTGTTTTCATTTGGTGAGGTAAGTCGGGAAGGACACAAGGCTGGTTCGTCACCGCCGAAAAACAAGGATCAGACCCAACGATGCCTTTAATTTGATGGTTATTCCTCTCGACATCCGAGACAATCCGAGGACGGCACTACCCACCAGGCCAGGGCCAATCCGCATCATACCGAAGCGTGTGCTCGTGCAAATTTGAGAAAACGTGGCTGATTGTAAATTATGTGTTGCGCCGAAGTTGAGAAAGGTTGCACGCAATACACTCCTGACACGGTCAAACACATCACGACGTTCCTGATCAACGGAAGCATTGTTCAAGATATACGTTTTTGCACACACCCAAGGCTGGTATGACGGCAATCGCCCAAAGTTTGGTGCGTTCACCGTATGGATTCACAGCTGAGAGCGATCCCATGGCGTCCGACGTCGGCGGAAAAGGTTTGGCGATGACAAATGGACTTGGGGCTCCTGGCTGAACTGATTTCACCGTAACTTACATTGAAACAACCGATTATCGCACCTGCGGCTGCAAAACGTTAGACCGTTTGTCGCTGTGTGTAACTTGGTGTTTTTGTTTATACATTACCTCAGGACAAACAGAGCTATGCCGAATGTGGTTCTGCGTCTCCGGTGTCGACTTTCATAACTTCTCAAAGATCATCCACTCGGATCCTAACCAAAATAAAATAACAAGCTCATCAGCCCTAATGCCGCAGTTACTGTCAACGACATGCATAGCCAGCATATACCTACCATACATCAACCACATTTTAGGTTGATCATGCACATGTTTCAGTAGATATGATGTGTAGTGGTGTACTTCATGCAGCATACACGATTATGTAATTAATTAGGATTCGCACGACCACCCACTGCAGCCGCGAATCCCGGACCGAAGTACTGACAGTACTGACCAACGAAGGCAGGGGACATGGTTGATATAATGCCAAAAAATGAGATCAACTCTCAAAACCTTGGTGATGTTATTCTTCACGAGCCACGACTCTC
>JBBPNY010000483.1:0-17219 GCA_038091165.1 Rubroboletus pulcherrimus
GGGGTGCCGGTCCTGGTCCTGGTCCTGGTGCTACCGCTGGCGTGGCTGTGGCTGCAAACGGGAGCGCGGCCTACCACCACCGTCCAGCCCAAGAGCTAGGGTACGGCGTGCCCCCACCCCCACCATCGTCCACGTCCGGGGCGACGGGCACGTTTTCAGAAATGATGGCCCGTGATGCGGTATGGGAAGCCGACGAAGTCGAGTGGGTCGCGGGAATCATCGTCTTGCGGGCGATCATCCGCACTGGCGGGATGGGTCGGAAGGGTGAGTGGGAGCAGCTGTTTGGGGCGTATGAACGACGGTGGAAGGAGATCAAGGATGAGGCGAGGCAGGCCCTCGTGACGGTGAGCCCGTCAAGGAGATGCGTGTATCGTGACTGACGTTTGTTTTCACAGGAAGTATTGCTCGGCGCGAGGGACGACCTTGCGCATTTGGACGAGACGCGTGTCACCTAACATCCTTTTTTTTTTTTTGTCATGCATCATTGTCAGACGGTGTGCTCAGTCTGGCAACTGGTGTGACTTCACGACGTTGGGGTAAAATGCAAGCTATCGAATGTTTATAATTGATCCATCATGTACAGCGTCCATAGCCATCTTCTTCCATGTACTCCAATCACGTTGCGCGATCCCATGTATGAACCCTTTCTTGGACCTGTTTTCCCGTCCAGTGTGTTGGCGTCAAAAACCGAATTGCAAAAAGAAAGAAAGAAAGAAAAAGGTCATGCGATAGCAGTACAGTGTGCATGTGTGCATCATAGGCGTGCGGAGGAAGGTGGAAGACACGAGAACAAGTAAAATAAAATAGGGTGGATGATCATCGATCATCGTTTGAACCGCTTGGGATCGTTGCCCTCGCCATTGTCCGACGGGCGGCGCGCGATGGCATTCTGTTGTTGTTGTCTCTGAGCGAGACCCATGCCTTGGATCGGTGGACGCGTCGATGAGCTCGATCCCGCCCTGGGACAATCACGATCACACACGCTTGAGCAAACGCCAACACGGGAGCACCAAGACAGGACACGCACTGCATCACGTCTACACTGCGCTTCAGCGCGTTCGTTGATCCCGTCTGGGGGGTATTATTCGACGTCGTCCGGACACATGATGGCACCACAGGCTTTGGGGTATGCTGTGGTGGCTGCTGCTGTTGCGTTGGCGGTTTCCCGCCGAAAACAGCAAATCAGATAAAAGAAAATAGAGTAAAATCAAGCAGAGTGAGGAAAAATCGCGCATATAGGCAGGGTATGACAGTGAGCGAAGCCTGACCACGCTCGAGAAGGGGGGAAAAAGGAAAAAGAAAAGAAAGAAAGCAATATACGTACCATACCATGCGGGATATGGAACCCGCCCATCGAGGTCATCGTGGGGTGGGGGCGTTTGACGTCCTGTGCTGGGGGCCCTGCGCGGGTGCTCGACGTGCTCGACGTGGACGCGGATGCGGACGCCGCGATGGGTGGTCCACTTCGGGGCTGTGGCCGTGGCTGCCCGCCGCCTGCGCTCGCGTTGGGATCGACATTGGCGCTGGCATTACCCGAAGTCGGGAGGGGTGGTTTCGCAGCAGGCTGGGCTTGCGCGTCGTTCCGTGTATTCGTCTTGGGAGCTCCACCAGACGACCCCGCGTTCGTCCCGCTCTGAGGCTGAAGCTGAGGTAATGCAACAGGCGACTGCCCCGCGTTATCCAACCCTAGCTCGAGCACCAACGCGTCCATCATACTCACGTCGCCCGTGCCTTCCTCGAAATCAATCGGCCGTCCGAGATCGCCTTCGCCGAGATCGACCGTGGCGAGGAACGCATCGTCCTGGGTGCTGAGCGGAAACGGGTCTTCGTCCTCGTCGTTGCGGCGGCGGCCGTCGCCATTGCCATTGCCTTGAACGGTGTTGTCCGTATCCTGGTCTGCTGCACGGGCTGGCATTGGCTTGGCAGAAGATACGCTGCGTTCCGGGGCGCTGCGTACCCGAGAAAGCGGCGAGGTCGCGACGGCCCGCGGTGGAGGTGCTCGTGGAGGAGGTGGGCGCGGGGCCTGCGCCGGCGTTTGGATCGGCGTCGTGAGTCCGATGGGTGTCGATACGTCGACGGAGGATGGACTGTGGTTGGCCGCGTCGGTCGTGCCCGATCTTGAGGTCGATGCGTGTGCATGGGGGTGCGTTGGCGGTCTGTGAGGTGGCGTGGCAAGGGCACGAGCCGGGACTTGCACTTGTTGGGCGGCCATCTCTTGACGCATATGTCGTGGTACATACGTGATAGGTGTCTCAGGCTGGTGGTCCTCATGCTCTACTTTGATGCGAGATCCCTCGTGTGTGGTCGATGATGGCCCGGGGACCGCTGCCTGGCCATGGGTCCCTGGCGCATCCGGTATGCGCTCCTCAAACTCGGGTCGACGGTACAACTCATTTTTGTCAAGCTTTGCCTGAAAGCAACGTTAGGATGAGTATAAACGTCTTGACAGAAAAGATGATGCGAGATGGAACACGCACGGGAGGAACCTTGATCTTGACGACCTCTTGCGCGTACGATTTGTCGTACAAACAATTCCCGAGTAGATTACCGAAATTTCGGAGGGTCCGTTTGAGCGCGTCGGTGATCGCCTCTTTCTTGCACTAGAACAAAACATGCCCGGAGGAAAAAAGAGATGGTCGACATGCCGCTCTCCCGATCCCAACACAAGGACAGATCGCAGCCAAAAGAGAGAAAACTCACCTTGTCCAGTGCACCCGCCTTGCTCTTGGCGTTCTCCAACAACCCATAACCAACATCCTCGTGATACACCCCATCCCTGAGCGTCACCCGCACGATGGCCGACACCCCGACATTAAACCTCCTTGATTCCTCGCTGTAATCCACGAAATCCGTCGCGATACTCACAACACTCGAGCTCCAGCCGTTAAATCCAAACACCTCGTTGGCGAGATTAATGATCTTCCACCCCTCGGCGTAAGTGAGTTTCGGGCCACCACCGGGACCGGGCCGTTGGCTGATGTATTCAGGACCGAGTTTTTTGTTAAGTTTGGCTTGGAGAGTGGCGATGTGTTTGGCGGTGGTGCTGTCTTCCGTGAGCGGGGTGAGACCGAAGTGTGTGTGGGGCGCGGGCGTAGGGGAGCAGAAGGGCGGAAAGGAAGGCCCGGGGGTGCTATGCGCGCGTGCGTCAAAGGACATGGCGCCGCTGGTGACGATGGTGGGTGTGCTGGGCTGAGCGGGAGCACTGTTGAACACGTTGAGGAGATGTCCGCTGAACGCGCCTGCCATGTGAGAGGGCGATGGTGGTGGTCAGAAACAGGCCACCTAAATGTTGTATGAAGCAAAAACACGGAATTTCATGTATTTAATTTTCATGTTTTGTCCGGAAAAGATGGGTGCACTGATTTCATGTTTTGGCGAACATTTAAATAATAAACGCTAAAACAGGATTTAGGGATGAAAAGTGCGTCCGCAGCCCAAGCTTCGCCCAGCATTTGGACCCTCCTGGCAAACTTCCAGTCTTTACATTCGGTCACTTCTAGTATGTTTCTTCAAGTGTTATCTTACATTTAGGTTTCCCCTATGTATTGATTTAGCCGTTGTGACAGATTCACACGGCAATATAAAATTCACTACCCGAGAGACAATACGGACAACGAATCTAAGCTGAAGACCGGGAAAACCCACACTGGTCCCTACACATCCATTCGTTTGGATAGCGTCGAGGCTGCTCATCCTGTAATCTACATTCTGGTTATGGGTCCTCTCAAGTTCTTTATACGACTATGACTCACAGAATCCGCGAGCACCAACCCATCAAATGTCTTAACCCTCGACAATGCAACAGAGGCCAGAGGGCCAGTGCCGAATTCTTTCTGACCCAATCCAATCCTTGCACGCTATAGTGTGGGTCCCTGCAATTTGTGGACTGCCATTATTGCCCATGTCAGACAGTGGGAAGTATTTGCACGAGTGCTTAGCCCCCTGGTTTAATTGTCCTATCTGCCAATTATTTGATCATTATTGAACTCGCGCAGCGAACAATACACTACTAATACAAATCGAGGCTGTTCGACAAACATGTGTTCCAACAGATGATCCCAGTGATGCTGCAGAAGGGTGATCAGGTGTGTAGCGAGGGTGGCTGGGCACGCCGCGCTTTGGTTTGAAGAGCAAATCGCTCAAGCGCAGATGGGAGATACTGTCGGAAAAGAACTGCAAACGACTCTAAGCACATAACATGGAGAAACATAGTTGACTTACCCTAACGTGGGAGACGCAACATTGTCGTTTCCTCGCTGTGAGGGAGCCATCCACTCTAGCACGGTCGACATCTTTGGGCGCGCCTCCGGATCCCGATTCATAAGACTTCTGGCTATCTCGAGGAGCGTCTTTCGATCCGCCGATGAAGCACAGAGTGAACACAATTCTTCCATCGTTCTTCCGCAACTCCACAAATCAGCCAGCATAGGCTTGTACTGTCCCTTACGAACTTCCGGAGCCATGTAGTCTTCCGTGCCGACAACCCCGGTGTATTTGACATCTGGTCCGCGCACACGTATGGAGACACTAAAATCGATGATGGATAGACGCCCGCCTTCTGAAGGAATGATCACATTCTGCGGCTTGAGATCCATGTGGGCGACATTATGCTCGTGCATGAACGCGACTCCTTCGAAGAGCTGTACAGCCACAGACCACAACTGTTCGCCAGGATTATCCAGTGATGTCAGCCAACCGCCAGCGACAGGCATGGATATCACAGTGCCCCCTTGAACAGGCCAAAATCGAACACCAGAGATGGTATGGTTTGACGGCGACTCGATCTCTGTGAGGTATTGCAGAACGTTGATTTCCCTCTCTCGTTCCGCGAACTTGAGGTATCCATGGTTGTTGCTAGTCTTGTTCACGATCACGGCAAGTTGAGGATGCTAGGTCACGTGCGTTAGTCCGAATACCGCTGAAGACAGGAACCCGCACCCCCCATGGGATGAACTCGATCTTGTAACTCATCTGGCGTAGAATGTTTTGGATGTCGTCACTCTCGAAAACGCCCTGAGCATCTTCGTCTTGTGGCCCGTCGTGCCCGAATTCGAGCCCCTCCGTGATAGAGTCCAGGAGAGTATTGCCGGATGTCCTCGGTGGGTGATTTGCTGAGCTGAGCGACAGGATTTTTCTCGCGACAGCCTTGATGTCTTTCAGGCTCTCGTTCTTGAGCTGGTCCAAATCGCCAGACAACGCAGTGATCTGTGTTGCCAGATTGTACATCTCACGCAGAAAATCTACCTCTTCTTCGTTTTGGGTGAGGTTGAAGTCTTTTCGATGAATGCACACCTATGCGCTTCTGTTAGTAGCTCAAGAGAACAATATCATGAACACTAACCGCCTTGTCCCTGTAGAGATTATTTGTATGTTCCGCGTCGCCACGACCGGTTTGCATCACAATATAACGAGACGCAACCATGTTGGCAGCGACATAGATGGCCACTACGAAAAAGGTCCGCTTGGAGGTAGATTGTAGAAGAAATTGTCCGACACGGGCAAGAGCGATTGCCTCAACAAGCATCCGGGAGCGGTCGGACTCTTGCTCCTGCGATATCACTTCGGAGATCACGAAAGGAATTTTGTGATCGGGAGAAATGACCATCCAGTCGCTTCTGGGAGTGAATTTCCGCCAGACATTCCGTGCTGATCTGGTTTCCACGAAAACAGGAAATCCCCACGATTTCTCCCTGTAAGATTGTTGGTGATATAGAAATATGAGCACAAATCAATACCTACTGATGGTACTTGAAGTCGCGAGAGTTGACGTTCTCGGAGAAGAATGGGGGCTGAATAAAGTGAACAGTGAAGTTGCTCGCCTTGAGAGCCGACGAGCTCTCCTCGTCGATAATCATCGACACGTCGCTATGATAGCATCGCAATACATTATAGAATGCTGAAAATTCTCGATCACTGATTACCGTGTGTGAGTCAGTGTCGCCGGGCGCAAAAATACGGTCGAACTGCGTCTGGTAGATACATGCGTTTTGGAAATCCCGTTTCCGCTCATCATCCGCCTGGAAGTGTCTGCATTAGCGTCTGAAGAATGTCACAACCCACAAGGTACATGCCTGGTATACGCGTTTCTTCGCCAGGGCTTCCTGAATCTCCCTGAATTCAGGGGGTAGACCATTGTCGTTGTTCGTGAGGATGCCACCTTGCAAATTCCTCCCCACATCATCTGGATGCCAATTGCCCAGGGTATCGACCGTTACTTGTAGACATTGGAATAGTGTGTCGTGTTCCTGTCTCAACTTCCCGATCGCCCTGTTGGACTCTCCGAGTACTGAGAATGCAACGCGGTTAGCAACACAGAACACTCACAACCCAAGCGTAGGTGATGCTTACGGTCAGGAAAATCAATAACTAAATAAACATGGTCACCGGAAAACTTTCCTGCCAGCTGCCGAACCTTGATTCTTCCCGGGTTGACGGACACCCTGTTACTCTCCTGTACGCAGGCCTGTTTAACCGCGTCGGGAAAGTCTTTGACGTCGTCCTGGTGCTCATTCTCGTTGTCATCCTCGAGGACCGATACTGGGCTCTTCAACCGGTAGAACTCGCAGGCACGGTATGATACCTTAGAAGGAATTTGGTCGGCCACGTCGACATTTTGGCGAAGACCTGTAAAGAACTTGACAAGCGAGTCATCAAGCCGAGCTGGAATAAACACCAGCTCATTGCCGAGAAGGATCCAGAATTCAACTTCACCTGTAAACGACAAGTAAGTCAATCATGAAATGCAAATGTTAGATAGAAAGTAGAGAAGAGCGCTCACTCATCGCGTCCGGTGGGTCGTAACTGGGGGATGTTGCCCGGACGCAGAGCGTCTCATATGCTCTTGATGGTCCACTGTGGAATGCTGTGGAGAGGGTGGACCAACACAAGCCATATGCCACCTATTTGCCTTTTTGGGGTGACAGAGCCCTCTCGTCAGCACTTCTTCTGGACAGAAGTTCGACGAAATCTCTCGAAACTTGCATCGTCCATTTCTCGAACACGACACGTTTAATTAGTTCGTACTGACCAATGACTGCACATACATACATCCTTCCCCGACCAGAATACTTTCATGATTTATCCCATTTTTCTAAAATTTCTGTTCGCATGACAAAAGACAGTTGGCAAGTGCTGTTCCGAAACGGGGAGACTCTGCGCCGCGGCTCGCCGTATCTGCTGCTATCCATAAGTTGCCTCGGTACCTGCAGCGTATGTATTCTGTTTCTTGAACAAAAAAACGAACGAACTAACTCACACAGGTATCGATTCAGGCTTAAGCAACCAGGACAGTCTGTCCACACATCGATCCAAGCTTACCGATGGTCTCAGGCTCTTTGTCTCGGCACATGAATCCCTTGATCTGGTGATACCTGATAATCAGGCCGGCCCGTCGGTGTTATTTCATGTCATTTCTGTACACACACAGGAGACAAAATGACTTTATAGGGATTGTTAGGGATGAGACCTCAATGCAGACGGCGCCATATGAATCCTAAATGCACTAGTGCCGTAAAGCGGAAGTTATTAGGATTCATGTCCTTACGTCTTGTTTGTTTTTCTGGTTTTCGAGTTGCCAATGGGTGCTGGTTCTGCTGCAGTTCAAGAAACCTCGTTGGCCCATCTCATCGATCCGACAAGAAAGTGGTACAATAACAGACGGTGGGCACCCCACGAGTAGCGCTTTGTCGTGCTCGTTCACATTTCTGCAGACTCATTGCCCTCAATGCCTGGATTGTCCTTCTGTATGTCCAGAAGAATGCGCACTCGTCCTCTGATGTTTCTGACGTTGTGACATCCCCGCTAGCCTCATTGCCTCGTCGACCACCGGCTACGATGGTAGTATGATGAACGGTTTGCAGAGTCTCACACAGTGGGAATCCGCTTTCAACTACCCATCTAGCGGGAAGCTGGGTCTACTCAATGCCATTCAAGTGAGCACCCTTACGGCATGGTCTATTGTTATATCGTTGACTGCCAGTATGTAGAACATTGGTGCGCTGGCAGGTTATCCCTTTGCCCCTTACTTGTCCGATGGTGTCGGTCGCCGTCGAGCAATCTGGTTTGGTGCGGCTATAATGTGTGTTGCTACCGCCATCCAGACCGCTTCCCAATCCGTCGGAATGTTTATTGGTGCCCGTTTCTTGATCGGCTTTGGAAATACTTTTGCAGGTGAGTTCCGTAACGACCGTGTTATCTTTCCGACAGTCCCCGTGTGCTGAGCAACCATGAATCTCATGTGCAGCCAATGCGGCTCCCATGTTGATCACCGAACTTTCATATCCTACGTATCGTGCCCCTTTAACATCCCTGTACAACTCGCTTTGGTATTCTGGTGCTATCATGTACGTATTTTTTTCCACGTGATGCAAAATTTTTTAATTGACGGCGGTCTTTGTTAGTGCCGCATGGGCGACCTTCGGTTCGTTCAGGATTACCAACACATGGGCTTGGCGCTTGCCGTCATTGCTACAGGGAGTTCCCTCTGTTATCCAGGTGCTATTAGTTCTGCTCGCACCCGAGTCGCCCCGTTGGCTAGTGAGCAAGGGACGCGAAGCCGAGGCTCTGAGGACGCTTGCCTATTACCACGCCGATGGAAATGAGTACGTGTCCACGCGCAAAACTCTGTTATCGATGCACTGAGACGCTTGCAGACAAGACCCCGTCGTGCAATTCGAATTCAACGAAATCAAGGCCGCTCTCGAGTTCGACCGGAACGTCGCCGCCAACATCGGCTGGAAGTCGCTTATCGCGACCCCGGGCAACCGCAAACGCATGCGGATCATCATCGCCATTGCCTTCTTCTCCCAGTGGTCCGGCAACGGCCTCCTCTCGTACTACCTCTCCGAAGTCTTGAACCAGATCGGGATCACTAGTTCGAGCACCCAGCTCCTCATCAACGGTGTCCTCCAAATCTGGAGCTTTATCTGGGCTCTGTACGCCTCGTACACCGTGAACCGTCTCGGACGTCGATTCCTCTTCCTCGCCTCGGCCAGTCTGATGTTGCTTTTCTACATGGCGCAAACGATCTGTTTTGCGGAATATGCGTACCATGGGACGGCCGCGGCGGGCCACGCCGTCATTGCGTTCATATTTCTCTTCTCGTCTGCGTACGCGCTCGCGTTTAGTCCACTCGTGGTTTCGTACACGGTCGAGATCCTACCGTTCAACCTCCGTGCCAAAGGACTCTGCATCTTCAACTTTGTCGTCTCGCTCGCGCTCATCTTTAACCAATACGTGAATCCGATTGCGTTGGCCGCCCTGGGATGGAAATACTATGTACGTCTCCTCCTGTCGATCCTGAGCCTGACGTTAATGACTCACTTGTTTGCACGAACCATTCGGGACGGGTCATAGCTCGTGTACGTGTGCTGGCTTGCCTGCGAGGTCGTCTTTTTGTGGTTCTTTATCGTGGAGACAAAAAACCGGACGTTGGAGGAGACGGCCGCGCTATTTGACGGTGAGGATGCAATCGATCGGATTACCCACAAGGCGGCGGCGGCGCACGAGGACGTGTTGCTCGAAAAACGGTCGGTGGGTCAAGAGAACGCTTGATGCTCGCCGAGGAGAACGCATACCACTTCATGTGAACATCCTACGTCACAGGGGGTCCCATCTACATCATGATGCTTAGATCTATTAAATCACCCATCGAGTGATCCTCAGATATTACTCCATTGGGTTGGAGATAACAATTATCAGGGTATGGTTCCATCATCCACATCCGAATCCCCCGCATAGTGGGGGTCGGAACTTGCACTGCAGGTGATCCAAGTGAAAGCAAGACCCCGGTGCACCTCAGGACAATTGTCAAATGTGTGATGCATTAATGGGTGATCAGCCAGTGACCAGTAAGCTTGGTGTATAGGAACACACTAGCTTCAGCAATCCAGCTCAAGGTACCCAGTGGTATCCGAGTTGTTACCAATGGTTACCAATGCATCCAGTTCACTGAAGTATTCACCAAGCGACAAGGTTCATTGGACAATGAACATGTCCAATGCTTGTCAATGTACAAACAACAGAAACTCATCCATTTACAAAATTAAAAGGAGCACCTCGACCAACATATTAGAAGAACTTGTACACACAAGTCTGACATGCCAACCAGTAGTAAGTACACAACTACCTTACAAAAAGGACAGGCATAGAGGAAAAAATTGACCCATGACAGTCCAAGAGTAGTCTGAGTCGAGTTTCGCAGTCGACAAAGGACCGCGAGCCACGAATTCAACTCAAGGGTAGAATGTTCAACCAACGACACACATTGGCTCATCTCCTCCTACGGCGGACAAAACAACGTGGTTCAGATCAAGACGCACATTGGTTTCCCACTGGTACGATGCATGGTATAATACCTTGAATGCACTCTCAGCACCAGCAGTACTCCCCAAGAGGCGGGCCCACAAGCATTACATGGCCACCCAAAGTGAACCACGATGCACCTCCCGAACGTCACAATGATCCTATCCTGCAACGCACAAAGACGCGGATGACCCCGTCACGCGCCCAAAGTGGGACGCCGTCGCCGCGATAGAGAGCGCCCGTCGGCGTAGAATGTCAAAGAAGGATCCACCCAGTCATCACGACGCTGTTTCACCGTCGACCGTTGCACACCGGCGACGTGGGGGTTTCCGGTACGTCGTGCAGCCCGTCAAGACTGGCCCCAGTAAGAGGCAATCAAGGATGACAGTAAGGCTCAGAGCTTGCCCGCTCGTGATGACAGACACGAGCGAATCGTGTCTGGTGCGTGACGAGCCTCGTAGCTTTAGAGCATGTCATGGGATGAGGAAAGAAGGTGGTGCAAAATTCGCTCCTTTTTATGTGGTGTCGGGTAGCGAGGCGAGGGTAAGTATTTACCGAGAATTACCGGTTCCCATATGTGGACATGCACTTGGCGACTCCTTGAATTGTTATCCGACACCTGCGTCAATTTTCAAGCTGCAAATTCAAGGTCTATCAACCACAGCTGCCGCTAGTTTGGCAGCGGCCCAGACATGTCAGGCGTACATATCATGAGAAGATTAGAGCCTTCCTTCAACCGCCTTTGGTTGCAGCTGCCTGTTTTCAACCCGCTTATTAATCTTCGATTGATCGATTTTCGGCGACTGGATAAACCCTAATCCAACTGCGAAAACGTCTACATCTCTGAAATTATTATTGTAAATTAATTTTTTGGATTTGTTTCCTTCTTTCAATGGCCACCAAAGCCATCAAGCACTTCAGGCTTCGGGAGCTTGCAAGGGCGCCACCACCTCCCCCCGTTCTCAAACCAACCCCAACTTCATCCACTGGTACCCTCTTTGACTTTGCCAGGTTCGACTTTTCGCAGCCCACCCGCGTCGCGCCCGAATCGTCGACGAACAACCTCCTGAAACGGGCAAACCCGTTCATCCCTACGAAGAACCCGCAGACGGGTCGATGGGCACCACCAAAGTACTCCTTGCGCCAGCAAGCAGATCTCATCAAGAAAGCTCGTGCCTCGGGCACCTTGGCACTGCTCCCACCTGCGCCGAAGACGTCTGCGGCATACCTTGCAGCTATTTCATTTGCCAAGGCGCAACCGGTTTCCAAAAACCCTCAGGTGCAGGCTGGGCCCGAAACCCAGATTGAGACGGACGCGAATGGCTCAGAGGAGCGGTGGTCTCAGCCTGTCGAGTGGATCGGTGACCTGAAGGAGCGCAAGGTGCCCGGAGCGGAGATTGGTAACAGGCTATATGCGGGCAAGAAGCGTATGTTCAAGGGTCACAAGTGGGAGCGGGTGGCGGAGAAGAAGGCTCTGAAGCGAAAAATGCTCATGCGCGACATGGGGAAACGTATCCAGCGCTACAAGCAGGCGAGTGTTCTTTCTGTCTCGTTGGCTTGTCCTCGCGGGGCATCCTTACAGTTTCTCCCCCATAGTATTACAAGAGGAAGCGACCAAACCCCCTCAAGCCTTCCAAGACGTCAGGCGGGAAGCTTCCATTTTAGACATCATGTATACCGCATCATTAATTGCATTGGTCTTATATCCGTCGCCCTCTCTATCTTCTACTTGGTCGCCGTACTCTCTTGCGGTACGCAAACTCCAATGATCAATGGTGCCTCACCGGTGAACTCCCTTCGTCCTCATACGGAACGGATGTAATATCCCTACTGACCCCGGTTTGATCCATTGGCCGTGGATGCGTGTGGCTTTAGTTGACGCCGGATGTTTGTCCCCGTGATTTTTCTAGACGTACTCCTATGACTGCGCTACGAAAAGATAATGCTACGTCGGCAGGCAATTAGCCTCATGGGATCTTGATCTCATGCAGACCGAATATCTCATGGCCTGCAGCGCCTCCTCCAAGGTCGACGTCAGTATTCTTTGTCTTGATCACTTTTGTCCGATCTCCTCGGCGCACAGACCCCCTCCAGTTAACCCCGAGGGGTTTCACACGAACATTCACTCTCATCGTCTGATAGAGCCTTCGACGTGGCAACGCAGATGGAAAGGGAGCTCCGGACGGACCCACCTCTCGATTCAGCTTTCATTACCCTAGGCTAGCACATGGCGGTACATATAATGCATGGTTCACCCCCACGCTGCACGTCGTACCACATGGCCAACAGGAACTCCGAAGTCTCGCTCGCGGACGTTGTCTGGGGTTCATCCCGATCCGAACCCCCAGTGGAATCGTGTTTGGATAATGATTATCTTTGCAGCGGTGGCGGCTTTCGCCATGCTCTGGATATTCTCTTTACCAAGAGAGCCTGGCGTATGTTCGACTGCTCATCCAACACACTCGCATCACCCCCGCTTTACCCGGGTATGGGTCTGACTCGAACATGGATGACCTGCAGACGCGGACGGTTTAGTACGACTTTCAACACTTTGGTGGCCCGTTGATTTGGATTCCAGATGACACTCTCACAGGAGGTGCGTGATCCTTGACAAGATCGGAATCCTGCAGCTGACGGCAAGCTGACGGTTTGCCGGGCGTGTTCCGATTGAATGTCCGAATGTATTATGTAACTGACAGGTTTCTTTCCGTAGTTGGCTTCAAAAATGAGGTCGATTTGTGCAACATTGTTAACGCGACGCAGTTTCAGTCGTACTATCTGACCGCCATTCAAGTGTTCCCGTTTCTGACCACGGTCTTCCTCAGTAACTCGCAGCTGGAAGAGTCGAACGAAGCCGATGTTGCGCACGCCGACACTTTTTTTTCGAACACGATGGCTCAAGTGGTATCTTTCACTCAGCGAACGTTCGCTTCCGGTGGACCGCCCTTCTTTTGGTGGAATAAGTTGCCGTGTGGCATCATGATCGGATCGACCACCATCACGGACTCTCCAAAAGGCCGCATCTCTACCGTGTTTCGAATATTCGACAATACTGGGACCCGGTGTGGTGACCAGTGTGCGCAAGCCGTCGATAGGGACTCGACCAATTTGACCCCAACCCCTCCACCCCTCGACCGGAGGCTGGTTAGGGGCTCGCTGCTACCAGCACACTACACTAGTGTATGCCCGACCCCAGACAATGAATGACTTGATGTGATTGGTTGCTAAACTCAACAGACTAGCTCCGAATTCCGAGCCGCAGGAGTGTGATAGGTCAGCCGATTTCGTCCCACACCCTCGAGTGTTGCAGGAAACTTGGAGCGTCCAGTCTTTGTGATTGGTGAGCTGCGTGTTAGCTTCATAGCTTTAGGTTTGATCGGGAGTCTGGCATGGGTAAAGGTCCTCCATCTATCCATGAGAGAACTTCGGAGCTCAAACCCAGGAAGAGGAGTACTACCCCGCGCGCCTGGGAATACCCGCATGTTCTCCAGTCGGTCGTTCAAGGATCCGGGTATCTCAGTGGACCAAGGCCATCAAATCTCCCACCGATGTTAAGAAAATCAATTTGACCAACGTGTGCCTGCATCTGTTGCCTTGCTGCGTTTCCGGACTTCTCGCCCTCACGAGTTCCCAAGAACCCCAGACGGTGATCCGTGCATTGTTCAATTGATCGTATGGCATGATTGCTTGGACCCTTCGCGTTTCCGCATCTATGCTTGATGGGGGGTTTTTAAAGGCGTTTGGGCACTCTTAGCTGTGCTGGTGTACAAGACTCTGGGGCATAGTGCGGCGAAGGTTGCTTGGCACTGCACCCCAAAGCGACACTTAGATCGGCCAAGAGACGGTCGATCAATATGTCAATATCAATGCCCCGACGTTTCTGGGGCTTTGACTTGCTCATTGGTTGACGGGATCCCAGTCGGACCCAAATCGCCTATCATGAATAAGATTCTGGACACCCAAGTCATTACCGGCGACGCTGATACGTACATTGACCAAGCTCGAGATGATGTCATGCAGCTTGATAAGTGCAGTTTGGTAATGGGTCTAGTGTGTTATCGTCTATCAAGACATCCTTTGCGCTGGTTCAAGCACAGTACTGCGCATGGAGCTATACTCTGGTAACCGGCTTGAATTAGGGGTTGATGGGACGGCCAAGTGTTTGCGGTTTCGAACTTTGCGGCCAAGGTTTTTACCACGAATGGGTTGATAGACATAACAGGAAACGACCCTATGTCCCAAGTTTGGCACGTATTATAGCCGATCCGCTTCGGGTCCCCAGGCTTGTTTCTTGGGAGCGAACACTCATGGCCCCCGTTTTTTGGCTTTTCCAGAAGCCGCTCTAGAGCTTGATCATCACCTGCTCGTCGTTTGGACTCAGCGCGACTCTGCTGTCAGCTGTAGTGTGAGCTGTTCCCCTGAAACTTGTCCCGCCCCACAGTTGCACGGAAATTTGACTAAACCACTTTCGGCTCCTCGAAAACGTGTTCGCCCTCAGATAGCGCTCGATCCTGTGTTTTTTTTCTTTCATGTTAACCACCACAATGGACCACCCGCCTCGCGACCACCCGCCTTTGCGCTCGCCGCCCTTACAGGTATGAGCCTTACCCTTTGTACTTCAGTCATGTTTGGAATCTGCCTGCTTATTGCTATTGGCAAGGCTCGGGCGCTCCACTATCTCAGGAGAGTCGCCCTACGTGCACGGGGAAGTGGCGGGAAGTCGAGAGACACCATTTCCTCTGTCACCATACCTACCCAGGGCTTTCAACACGCACACTCTTCGGTAGACCTCCTGCGTAAGCCGGACATATCGCAGTTTATCGGATTTAGGGTAGAAGACGGCCGTGGTCCTATGGACACCGATGACTCGTCTCAAGAGGCTTCTGCGAGCAGCAATTCACACCGTTTACGACCTAGGCGCTATTCCACTTCGGATTCATTGCGCACTGCGCCCATCCATGCGACATTTGCCGCCCACGGTGCTGCGCCAGCATTCTTTCGAGATCAGGGAGGTCTAGGGAACAAATTTATACTCGGTGATGCTGTCAACCTACTTGCTCCAGCGCCATTGTTCTTGCGGTTCGACCACCAGTCCCTCGATACTGTCGCGCAGCCTCACCAACCTCCCGTGTCGGATCCCGAGATCCCACTACAGATCAACGTCTCTCCAGAATCAAAGCCTCATGAGGAAGCTGCGCAACACATGCTGAATGATGACACGGCACGACCTTTCGGGGATGTCCTCTCCCATGGTGCCACTCTCATGACCCCATCGACTGACCTAACGTCATCGACCTCTTCTTACCCGGGCCCCCTCTTGGGGGCCGAGTCAGTACCGGTCCCGCAAGATTCCACCTCAGAAACCATCCAGGAGCGTCCCGCTTTGTTGTCTCGCCACAGCGCTCCTTTGCCACCGCCATTCTGTGTTACGACGGAACGTGGTGTTCGTTTATCACCGTCGATAGTCACAAGACAACCTATGCCTATACTCAATTTACCTACATTGCTGCTACCACCACCGCCTACACCAGACACGCCGTCAAGGAAGAAGGTACCCCTGCGAAGCATACCTTTGTTGTCCAGACATGGTCATAGCAACGTTGAATCTCAAGCGGATCACGAGAATGCGACGCTAGGGGATTCAGATGAAGACGACGGTGACGAAGGCGACGAAGTGGAGGAGTTTGCTGACGCTTTGAGCGTTCATCAGAGTGATGACGAAGACGAAGAACCGTCCAGCGCTGGTCCACCCGGTATTCACGGCTTCAAGGCCTCGCAAAAACAGCGCATGACGGATGACGGACCTTTGGTCGATCGTCTTGATTCTCCCTCGCCCCAGAGCGACCCTGTCAGTCCGAATCTTGCAGACTGCTTTTGTTCCAAGACCTATGTCAAGACCACCCGTTTTGCGTCATCGTCTACTTCTCTGGCAATGTATCCGTTCTCTCCCAACATACCTAGTGCCGAAGATGTCAACCAGCACCATGTTCTGGATCCTGACCTCCCGATACCCAGAGCTCGGTTGGAGAGCAGGCCGAGTCTTTACCACGCTGCCTCGTGCAGCATGGTCAACTTTGGTTCCACTCGGCGCGCTGAGCTGGGACTGCACCCTCCCAAGTCTAGGGAAACGGTGCAGTCCAATGCAGGGTCCGCTTCAGGACATGCCACCGAAAGTGCTGCAGAATCGGAGGAGAGTGACACAGAGGCAGTCATTGGACGTCTCCTCCGACGCACTTCGATGCCCAGTTTCCATCCCACTTCGGATCCTCCGCCGTATCCCACGTTCAATCCATGTCCAAAGGAAAGTCGCATCGCGCCACATGAAGATGAAGAGCGAGAATGGCTACCGCCTTACAGTAATTCCCTGCACCTCATAGCCATTATGCCTCGCAAGATGGAGTTTAGTTCTCCTGGTGTACAGGCAAAGGATCGCAAGTGGAGACGTATACTGTGCGAGTTGGAAGGGACTACCTTTCGGGTATACAAGTGTCCTCCCGGTGCCAGTGGTGCAGGTGTTCTAGGAGACTGGTGGGAAAAGCGCGTGGGTGTTGGTGATGTGACTTCTAACACGCCTCGGACACGGAGAAAGGAAGAGCAATTTGAAAGGCCAGCGAAACTGGGGATCGATGGGCCCTCAACACCCGTCACACCCCCAGTGTCCTCAGGACGATCGATGTCTGTCCCTCCCGTCAGACATAGCAGGCGAAGCAGCGAGTCTCGATCGTCGATGGGAAGCCAATCTACGATGACGTCCGCGCCTGGGTCGGCAAAACGCACCTCGGGTGCAAGCTTTTTGTCACCCTTTAGGAGTTCTGGGGAAACCTCGCGTCGTCCTGAGCCCCGTGAGCTCGAACTATTGCCTGTCGAAGTGCAAAGCAGCCGTTCTTCGTTGTCGCACGAGTCCAACGGGCGAGCGA
>JBBPNY010000484.1:0-17190 GCA_038091165.1 Rubroboletus pulcherrimus
GGAATGCCTCCGTGATCGGGAACTGTAGTTGATGCGATCAGATCTGATCGGAGTCAGTAGGATCTGATCGGCAACAATACTCGGCGCTAATCTGGGAACAGTAGTCGGCGCCTATCGGGATCTGTAAGGACTCGGGGACGGGGCTGTCCCGGGATCGGTAGAGAGCGCGTACACGATCTGAGATCGTGTCGCGACGCGTCTGGGTCACGTGCGGTGAACGGTCACGTGCCAGGGGACGGGCAGGTCACGTGATCGCGAAGTCACGTGCTGCAAAGCGAGAGTGTTTGAGTGAGCGAGAGTGAGTGAAAAGTGTGGAGAAAGGGGTGTTTCGTAACAGTATCCCTTCCATCAGATCAGGACGGAGCAGGAGAGTGGGGTTCTGCGATGACGTAGTATCTTATCTATTTCGTATTCCTCCTCGTCTTCTATCAAGATAGGAGGTGGGGCTGGGAAATTGGGGCCATGAATGGGGTTCTCGCGATAAGGAGTGAGAAGGGAAGCATGGAACACGGGGTGAATCTTCCACGTTTTGGGGAGGCGAAGTTGGTAGGAGACAGGGGAGAGGACTTTCGTGATGGTGAAGGGACCTCCCTTTTTGGGGAGAACTTGGGGTCGGCTACTGCTCTCTTCAGGTGTCTGGCTTCGAGCCATACTTTGTCACCTTTAGAGAAGAGGGAGAAGTGTTTACGGTTTCTAGCGCCCATGGTTTGTCGGGCGAGTTTGTGTGCGGCTAGGGCCTCATCTCGGGCAGCGGTTAGGGACTTTAGGTGGGAGTCAATAGCAGGGAGTGGGGATCTAGAGATCACAGAAGGGAGGGCTAGGGGTTCGTACCCCATCATGAGGTAAAATGGGGACTTGCCGGTGACAGAGTGAGGGCGATGATTGTGGGCGAACTCAGTGTGGGAAGTCAGAGAAGCCCAGGAAGTAGGGTTGTTGCCACAGAAGATCCGGAGGTAGGTTTCAATTTCCTGGTTGACTCGTTCAGTTTCCCCATCGGTGTGCGGATGGTAGGTGGAAGAGAGTGAGAGATTGTATTGGAGGAGTCTGCCAAGTTCCTTGGTGAACGAAGAAGCGAACTGGGGACCTCAATTGGAGATGACTTTGGAAAAGAGGCCGAAACGGAGAAAGACTTTGTGGAGGAAAAGATCGGCTATTCCCTCAGTGGTGACAGGTTTCTTGGTGGGACAAAGAATCACCCCCTTTGTAAGCCCGTGGTCAACCACGACCAACAAAGAGTCAAAGCCGGTGCTCAGAGGGAGGTCAGTGATCAAATCACAGGAGATCTGTTGGAAGGGGCGTTGAGCAGAGGACGGGATAGGCATGAGGAGCGGTGAGGTGGGGTGGGTATTAGCCTTGTTCTGCTGGCATGAGGCACACCCTTCAACGTATCAGTGGACATAAGCCGTGAGGCCGGGCCACCAGTATTCGGCGGCAACCAGCTGTCGGGTCTTAAGATAGCCAGGGTGGCCGGCGGTGGGGTGGTCATGGCAGCAGGAGACGATGTCGTGATGAAGAGAGTCGTCAGCAGGGATATATGTGCGCCCCTGGTAGGTAAGGACGCCGGCTTCGTATTGCCAATCAGAGAGGTGGGAGCAGAAAGCTGAGGGGACGTCATCCTTCATGGATTGCAGGGCCTGCAGGACAAGGGGGTCCCCGGAGGAGGAGGATAGAACGCGGTGGGACAGGGAGGCGTCAATGAGGTTGACAAAGAGAGACGGAGGTAACAGGGTGACCCCATCGTTATCCATGTCGGAGGGAGGGAGACGGTCAGGGCGGCGAGAGAGGGCATCCAGGCCCGATAGCAGGGAGCCAGGGACGTGAATCATCCGAAGGTCAAAGTCAGAGAGATCGACAAGCCAGCGGGCTTGACGACGGTTGAGGTGTTGGGGTTGGCGGAAGTAGGTCAGGTTGCAGTGATCGGCGAATGCCTGGACCGGGAAGGGGGAGCCATGGAGGTAGTGGTGCCACGCCTTAAGGGCGCGCAGGACAGCGAGGAGTTCACGGTCATAGATATCATAATTCCGTTCAGCGGGGGAGAAGGATTGGGAGAGGTAAGAACAGGGGTGCCATTCGCCATTGGAATCGGTTTGCAAGAGGATGCTGCCAGAAGCGGACTTGGAAGTGTCGGTGGCTATGGCAAAGGGGGCAGAGAGGTCGGGCATACGAAGGACGGGTTTGGAGAGGAAGAGATCCTTGAGGGTTGAGAAGGATAGTTGACAGGCAGAGGACCAGTCCCAAGGGGTAGTTTTCTTGGTGAGATCAATGAGGGGGTGGGCAATGTTCGAGTAGTCCGGAATAAATCGGCGATAGAAGTTCGCGAAGCCGAGAAAGGAGTGAATGTCTTTGACTTTGAGGGGGGTAGGCCAAGATGCGATGCCGTCGAGTTTGACAGGGTCCATGGCAAGCTTACCAGGCTTGACGATCATGCCCAGGTAATCCACTTCGGGAACGGCGAAGTGGCACTTCTCAAGCTTAAGGTGGAGATCGAGTTCAGTTATTTGTTGAAGAACCCGTTTGGTTCGTTCGGTGTGGGTGGCGTCGTCGGGGGAGAAGATAAGGAGGTCATCCATGTAGATGACAAGCCATCCTTCAGCGATCATATCACGGAAGGAGTCGTTCATGAACCGTTGGAAAGTTGCGGGGGAGTTGGTGAGTCCGAAAAACATGACCGTGGGTTCGAAGAGCCCTTTGTGGGTGATGAAGGCCGCCTTCCATTGGTGGCCATCCTTGATGCGTACATTGTTATATCCCCATCAAACATCAAACTTGGTGAAGGTCTTAGCATCACGGAGTTTGTCGATGAGGTCAGAGATCAATGGGAGGGGATAGGCGTCTTGGATGGTGTGTTCGTTGACGTAGCGGTAGTCCTGGCAAGGGCGAAGTCCGCCGTCTTTCTTCTTGACAAAGAAGAAGGGGGAGGCTTGGGGGGAATTGGAAGGGTGAATCTTTCCGGCTTTGAGGTTTTCATCAAGGAAGGATTCGGTCGTGGTTTGTTCTTCAGGGGAGAGGGGGTAAATCTTCCCAATCTTGGGAGTGAAGGATTCGTCAAGGTTGATCTCGTGATCATAGGGGTGAGAAGGGGGAACATGGTCGGTAGCTTCCTTGGAGAATACTTTGGCGAAGTTGGAGTATTCTGCAGGTAGAACGGGTTTCAGCTTTAAAGCCTCAGCTGCGGCAGCGAGTTGAGTGGCTTGAGTAAGGTGAGCAACAGTGGGGGAGTTTCGGGGAATGAATCTGCTTCCACAACGGATAATGCAGTGAACAGCTCGATTGTCAAGGGCACGTTCTACGAAGGCGGACTGTTCTTCCCATTGGTTGTATTCAAAGAGGTGGGGGTGAGAGATAGCATCCACATGGATGTGTCGCGGAGGGGGAAGAGTTTTCTTGAAAAGGCTCTCATTCCGTGTGACGTCCGAGGAGTAACTAGAGAAGAGTTCCTTGGATTGGTCTTGGGTTTCGCTAATGGTCAAGGTTCGTGTGGACCAATCAATGGTGGGGTTGACTTTCTTAAGCCAAGGCATTCCCAGGATGACGTTATCCCGTCTGAGGTGCATGACGTGGAGGCGGACCCTCTGGGCAATTCCTTCTATGTTGAGAAAGAGGGAGGAGGTGTACTTTATGACCCCCTTCTTGTTGTAGGAATCATCGGTGTTTCTGGCGGCAAAGGGATTGGCAAGTTTTTCTAGGGGGAGGCGGTGTTTCTTGGCAAAGTTCCAGTCAATACAGGAGATATCTGCTCCACTATCGACAAGGGCTCGGGTTTCGACGGCTTTCATAGTGTGCGATGGGACGATCAGTTGAATGGGGATTTGCATTGCCTTGATAGCTGATCGTACAAGTACAGACGAGATAGAGGGAGGAAGACTTTGCGTCGAAGAAGTCTTCCTATTCAAAAATCCATGGGAACGAAGGAGATCTTTCTGATTCTAGCTCCCTCGTTGTCTTCTTCGTTGTCATCCTCCACAGGTTCTAACCTTGGGAGGGGTTCTTCTTCTTTCACTCGTTGGACGGTTTTCGGGGAAAAGGAGGGGCAGGCGGTGCTAAGGTGGCCTGGTTTTCGGCAGCGGAAGCAAAGTCCTTTCTGGATACAACACTTCCTTTCTTCCGGAGTGAGCTTAGCTACCCTGATGACGTCAACATCCATAGTGTCGGGGTCCCGAGGTTTGGTGGGAGCGGTGGAGGAGTTTGAGAAGTTCTGGGAAAAAGGGCGCTGAACCCTTTTGGTGATTTCGTCGGAGCGTTCCCACTGGGTGAAGAAGTGGACCGCTTGTTTGTACCATTTCTCTATGGTATCGGGGACGGTGTCCATGGCATTTATCCTTCTCATAAGAGGGATGGGGATCCCGGTGGCGAAGTATCCTATGAGGACGCTGTGATTCTTGACTTCAGCAACCAATGCTCGGTTTCTGAATTCAGCAATGTATTGGTTCAAGGAAGGGGAATACTGGTTGCCCTTTCCTTTAATCATTCGGGTAACGATCATCCAGGTGTTTCCTACGGTGTCTTGATGTTTGAACAACTTCTTGAAGTCGTCGGTGAAGTCGGCGAAGGTTCCTAGGGTGATGATGGTTCCAGAGATAGCCTTCTTTCAGAAGGTGGATGCCCAGGTTAGGGCAGATCCCTTCGTCATATACAAGAGGGCGAAGGCAATCCTCTTTTCGTCAGAGTTGTAGACCGCCTTGTTAACTAGGAGGTAAAACTGGACAGTGTCGAGCCAGGGGATGGCTCTTTCGTAAGATCCGTCATAGGCTTCTCAGGTGCCGATGGGGAGTTCAGTGGGTTTAGAAGTCATTGGCGAAGAAGGCAGTGGTTTTGGGAAGGGTCGTGGGGGGAGGACTGGGGGTGGAGTAGGGCTTCGGGGAGGAAGAGGGAAGAGGGTGGTTCGTTGAATAGGGGTAGGTGACGGGGGAGTGGGGGCATGAGGGATATTCAAAGATCCGGAGAACTGGTGGGAGATCCGGAGGGTTTCCTCTTGTTCCTCGATAGAGGGGAGGGGAACGTCGAGGTTTGTGGAGTCCTCTGGTTCGGAGGGGGAGGCTTCAGAGGAGGAGTCAGCCGGCTGGGGTCTCCACCAGCTGGGGTTCAGAGGGATTTGGTGGGGCAGAATGATTGAGGATTACAACGAAGGTAACCTCGTTAAGGAAGAACCTAGATCTTTTGTTACGACTACCCTGGGTAGGAGTTCGTCGTAGCCCTTGGTAAGTCTAAGGTCAAAGGGTTCGAGAGTGTACTTGACAAGAGGGACTTCCTCAAGACAAGGGTTCTGGGATGTCGATACGAAGGGGCTTCCTAGGATCGAATGTTCAAGGGTTTCAAGGAGCTGCCATCTCAGGAGCAGGCAGTGGTCTCAAGGAGGTTCAACATCGCAGGGAATTAAGATGGATTCTCAAGGGAGATCTAGGTTATCGTACAAGGAAGAGGACTGCGAGTATTTAAGCGAACCAGGAGTCCGAGATGACTAAGGAAAAGAAAAGTCATAGAATGTTGAAGAACTATGAGTAAGCAAAAGATCATAGAACATTGAAGAACTATGACTAAGCGTAGATGAAAGAAAGAGAAAAGAATACGTCTTATGGGGTTCGAACGGTAAGACAGGTACAGGGCTCCTAGGGAAGAAGAAAAGAATGGACCAGTACGATGAAGAAAAAGGGAAATCGTAACAGTCCTACTCAAACATTATGACACTCCTACTTGTGGAGGCACAGAAGCTTCTGCAGCATAAAGGGCTCTTCTGACTTCAAGGCTTCACTGGCAACCATTGTCAAGAGGAAGAGGTAGTTTAGTTCTAATGAAACACTCAAAGCTCAAGCCTATACAGGCTCTACTCTGGAAGTGCTATGAAGTGGATGGAAAGGGGACTAAGTTGGAATACTCTCAATGGAGGAGGAACTCTGAGGAGAACTCCAAGAGAACTAAACTAAGGTTCTCTGAAGGGTAGCTTCAGCCTTATGTATGTATATACTACTGACTATGCATACAGGTGTTGTGCTATGATCTACGATACAACACAAGGAGAAGACACGAATAATAATGGAAGTGTGCAGAGATTAAGTACACACCTGATGCGCCTGGCATCAGAATGGAAGAGGAACATAAATGAATACAGTGAGGCCAACACATGGTGTGGCAGAATGGAAGAGAAGCAAGGGCAACATGCCTGTGCAGCTTGTGCAAGAATGCAGTGATTCTATAAAGGGTTAAATGAAAGAATGGTTCCCAGGATCACGTGCAGCTGAAGATGAGATAAGATAAGGAGTTTTATTGAGAAACGACTAAGTCAAAGAAATGAGAAGTAATATTCGTAACAATCTCTGCCTCCTTCGGAAGACAATGGTGATGATCCTATTCCACCACCACCTGTTACTCCTCCACAACACCAATGCACTCTGAATGCCCCTCCAGCTTTACCCCAGAGATCCGATTGCATCTGATGTCCTTCCATCTACCCTGTGAATGTCTATGGGGACCATTGACACCCTCTTAGTCAGATCAAGGACATTGAGAAGCAGAGTCGTTAGAATGACATTGTAGGCCAGTCCCAACACAAGATGTCACATTCTGGCAATCCATAACCTATTCCTGGAGAGATGCCCACTCCCCCTGATACCAATCCTCTACACATTTGGAATCCGACATAGAATGCATTGTCCAGGAAGGGGGAGCACAATTAATCTGCTTCCTATGTTTCCACGCAATTGGTAATGATACTTTCACAGATATACTGAGCTCTACCAATCACAATACCCCTTCCATAAATATAACTTACCCATACCTGGATAAGAAACCACTGCATGAATGGTTTTACTGGGATATCCTCACACTCCCTCTAGATGAGCAAAAACTCTGGAGAACTGCTTGTCAGGTAGAAATGAATATTCTACAGCAGTGGAAAGTGTTTGAAGTAGTGGACCAGCCTAAAGACTGGAAAGTCATTAAGAACCAATGGGTCTTTGATGTGAAGTCCAACAGATACAAGAAAGCCTACCTGGCTTTTCTCAGGTCAAAGGAAGAGACTTTGACCAGATATGTTCAACAGTTGTCCGTTTTGAAACAATCCAGCTCATGCTAGCCTTAGCCACACTTGAAGATTGGCACATATCCAGACTCAATATCTGAAGTGCCTACCTATACAGAACGCTTGATGAGATTTACATGAAGCAGTCAGAAGGATTTACCATTCCTGGCCAGCAGCATAAAGTGTTATGGTTAAACTGAGCACTATATGGACTCAAACATGCCAGATTGGCTTGGTGGTGCACACTAAACAAGTCCATGAAAGAGTTAGGATTCAAGCATTTGAAATCTGATCCTGGAATCTTCCTCTACCAGAAGAAGGGCACTACTGTTATAGTTGTGATTGTTTATGTTCACAATGCCCTCTTCTGTGGTCCAAATAAAGACATTGTTGATGAAGTGAAGTCTGCCTTCATGCAGAAATGGGATTGCCAGAACCTTGGTGTTCCAAAGGAATTCCTCTGGATGTGGATATAATGTGAAGGCAAGACAATCTGCCTTGATCAGACTGCATACCTGGAGAAGATCATAGAGCAATGTGGCATGACAAATGCTAATCCTGTTCATACTGCCCTTCCGCAAGGATACTACCCACGTCCACATACAGACTAGTAGATCCGGCGAGACACTCTGTTATGCAGGTGCACAACACCTTGCTCCTAACAAAGGACGCAAGTACACCTCATAGCAGAGTTCCGGCGTGGAACCTGGACAGGTGAAGGACAGCTACCGGGCTTGATACTGTATGTCCAACGGACAGGGGCTCTCCCTATCAAAGGTGAGAGTGACGATGGCGTTGATCTGTTGATCAACACAAGAGAAGCAGTAAAAGAAGCATGAGAAGTTGAAGACTGATCAAACACTGATGGGCCAGTTTGATAGGAGCAAGATGATACGCAGATATGCGTAGATCAAGGTTACCGTTTACAGTGAGAAGCGAGTGCTATATATACTTAGGATAGCCAGCTTATGTAATGGTGACTAATACGGGTGCACTAGAGATCTAATGAGAGATAGATCCTGAGGAGAGAATACAGTAAGTCCGAGCAATACTACCGAAAGGTGCTGATCACAGAGTCTGTAAGGATTGGCGTTAATAAGAATAATGAGGCTGAGATGAAATGAGGCTGAGAATGAAAAGAGACCGATCAATGATTGGTGGCACTATGGGGAAAGGAGAATAGACCCCGTTCGGGGCTAATAGAGAAAGGGTCCGAGATCTTGGTGTCTGTTGAAACAGGCTCTGAGAATATAGACTCTGGAAAGGAGTTCCAGTCTAAGGTATCACCCCAGGAGTAATCTAGGGTGGGGTTGAAGGGGAGCGTGGGAAGCGAGGGGGGTTCAGAAGAGCTGTGGGAACAGCAGGAGCAAACAGACATGGTGGAAGAGGAAAATGAAATGGCTGGGGACCGTACTGTAACACACTCCATATTTCAGTCCATCATTGGGTCACTCCTATACATCATGATAGGAATTCAACTGGATATATCATACACAGTAATGATGCTTTCCTGTCACAGCATTAATCCATCTGAAGAACATTTGGATAAAGCACACTGCATTCTCCAATACTTAATTGAAATGAAAAACTATGCACTAGTCTATGACAAAGTTCTGGACTCAGACTCACTTAGGCAATAGCATGGGTATACCCCTGGGTGTTGGGGGCCATACCTGCATCCATACCCAGCAAAAATGTGTACCCATACATATAGGTATGGGTTTTTGCCAGGTATGCCTCTGGGAGGGTGGGCAAGGACAAGGGTGAGGGCAAGGGCATGGTGTGGCGTGGTGAGGACAAGGCTGAGGGAGTGTGACAACATGGTGCATGCAATCATGCGCACATCATGTTGTTGTTAAGTGGGGTGGGAGGGCAATGGAACGGCAAGGCAAGGATGAGGGCAAGAGGTGACAACATGGTCTGCACATGATTGCACATGCTGTGTTGTTGCTGAGTGGGGAGGGTGGGTGGGGGTGAGGGTGAGTGTGAATGTGAGGTGAGGGCAAGGGCAAGGATTGAGGATTGAGGGAGTGTGAGATGTGCAAGGGCACAATGTGTGCAATTGCACTCATTGTGCCGTTGCCAAGGAGGGTGGGTGATGATGAGGGTGAGGTGAGGGCAGGGGCAGGGGTGAGAGGAACCATGGCACAATGTGTGCGATTGCACACAGTGTGCTGTCATTCCTCTCTCCTTGAGGTGACGAGGGCAAGGATGACAATGAGGGCACCTAGAGTGAGGGCGATATAGGGTGGCATGACATTGCCATGATGATCATGCCTGTGCATGTGAGATACCCATGTAATGGGTATGAGTATGGGTACAGGTACCAAGTGGTCATACCCATACCCATACCTGTGCCATTGTCTAGACTTACTGCCTGCACAGATTCAGATTGAGCTTCTCACCCAGTTATCTGTTACTCCGAGACTGGGTATTACTTGAAACTGGTGAACAGAATTTGTAGCTGGAGATCACATTGTTGTGGGAGCAATGTGCACAGCAGCTTCTAAGTCCAGAAGCTTACTGTTATGGTTACCCCTGGGAGGGGTTTACTGTGACCCTTGGTCGGTCTAGGATTGTTTGCTTGAAGGGAGATTCCCTGAGCAAGGAGATAACCTGAAGAAGGAGTCTTCAGGGTCTGGTGATAATGTGATGAGAGGGACTTCCTTAAATCATAGATTCAGAGGGTTTGAAGGAGCTGCCACTCAAAAGTAGGCAGACATCTTAGAGAGCAAGGGATGTTCACAGCGAACAAGATATTATTGCAAGGGAGATCTAGGTTAAGGATTGGAAAGGTAAACTGTGAGTATATATAATGAGCCTGGAGTCCTTGATGACAAATGAAAGAACGTAGAAGAACGTGACAGAACACTTGACTAAGCAAGGGATGATGCATTCATGGAAGGTGAGAGAATCTTGAAGAACAAAGAGAAGAAAAGAGATATGTCCTACAGGGCTTGAACAGTAGGACTGATACATGGCTCCTAAAAAGGTACTAAGAAAGGAAAATAGAAGCCAGTTGAGACATTAGCCTCTGGTTAGGTCTGAAGTTCCTACAAAGACTTCCTTAGAGGTCAATATAAGTACCATGTTCAGGGGAGCCAGTGATGTTGCTCCAAGCAACGTCATCATAGACATTGTCTCCATCATCTGTGGGAGAGGAAGTGTGGGTATGACAAGGAGGGAACACAAGGAGGAGGGGAGAAGGTTGACAATGACAATGGGGAAGAGGGAGGAACAGGGTGATGATGGTTGGGACAGAGGTATTGGGGGTGACCAGGGCAGGTCATCCTGCAGATAGAACATTCATAGAGGGGACACCAGATTCTGGAGTGTCTGAGGCGGTGGCACAAGAAACATGCTTGGTTGTAGCAGGGGTGACTGGGAGGAAGGGGGGTATTGTTGTTGTTGCCAGTCCAAAAGGCTTCGACACGCTTGAGTATGCAAGCTTCGGTGGGGGAGAGAGGGATGGAGGACATGGAGGGAGTAGGAACAGCGGGGGAGTGGTCAGCTCTGGCAAGCTCAGAGATACAAAGCTCAGAGAGGTAGCGATCAACATCCTCAAGAAACTCTAGCATTCCCAATTGAAAGAGGGAGACAGTGAGGGCAGCACGCAGCTCCCTGTAGGTAGACTGGATGTACTCGAGGTGGAAGGATTGGTGAGCATCAGCATTTCTCAGGGAGTCAAAGAGTGCCAGCTTGGCAGTCTGCAGGTACACACAGTAGAGGGTATAGAGGGGGGAGCCCATGTCTAGGTAGAAGCTGATAGGAACAGTGAGGCGAGGGTCAAGGATGAGGGTGTCCAACCTGTGTATGTTGTCTTCAGATGGAAAGTTGTCATGGAGGCAATGGGCAAATTGGGGAACATCTACTGAGTGAATACCAGAGGAAATGGTAGCCAGAGAAACAGGAGGGAAATCAATTGAGAAAGAGACAGAAGAAGTGTGAGGGCTAGGAGAAGGAATACAAGACGTGAGCATGGAGATATCATCAATGAGAGAGGATTTGGTGGAGAGGGTGCTTGTGGTGGGGGTTTGAGAGTATTTGATGTTCCCAGGAATGGTTCTAAGGGGGAAAGGCAGAGAGATGGCGTTCCTTATAGTCGGTTAGGGTAGACTTTGCATGTTTCAAGTCCTGCTCAGGGACCCAGGAGTCTTCTTTGGTGAAGTATCCCTTCCATCAGATCAGGAAGGAACAGGAGGATGGCATTCCACAATGGTGTAATGACAGTATTCAACAATAATCCAACCCCGAGTCTCGCCTGTTCTGACATTTCCGATCCTGGAACCACCATTCCAAGTTGTCATTCCAACCCTACCATGCTGAAGCATTCCGAGGATATTTCCTGTGCTCTTCTGAGGATCCCAAGATTGTCATCTCAGAACAAACTTGGAACAGACTCGGAACCACTCTGAAGTGTTCCGAGGTTTTTTCCCGTGCTCTTCCAAGGGATCCGAGATTGTCATCTCAGAACAGCCTTGGAACCATTCCGGAACAGGTTCCAGAACTTTCCCACGCTCTTCCGAACTCGGAACATTCAGAATCGACTATTTATCCAATATTACATATAACATAATACGAGTACACCTCCACCCACAACACATACATATATGTTATTTCCTTACTAAGACACACCTCAGTCGTTTACCACCATCTCTGGCAGCAGCTGAGCTTGGGCATCTCTGCCTTTTTTCATAGATTCTGTCATGTAATATCTTATCTATTCCATATTCTTCCCTATCTTCTATCAAAATAGGAGGGGGAGCTGGGAAGTTGGGGCCATGGATAGAGTTTTCATGATAAGGGGTGAGAAGAGAAGCTGTTGTGGGAGCAATGTGCGCAGCAGTCTCCGAGTCAGGAGGCTTACCACTACAGAGACCAGAGAGCTATCTTGCAGGCTTAACACCAAGCCTGGCGAGGTACTGTAAATGAGAAAGCAAAATGAGTTACCTTAATATCTGTAGCATTGTGGAACAGTTGTTCCCACCTAAGATACAAGTGGACTAAACTAAGGGAGAAGCTACAGCGTGGGCGAGAGTATATATACTTGAGCCCTACACAGTGCAGCCTGATCCAGTAGCTTCCAGGTAAGGTAAATCATAGGTAAAGAGTTCATACTGAGTCTGATCAGAGCCAGTGCATCAGGAGAGCTATGTGGGGGCAGCAATAGCGGATAGCATTGTTCAATGGGGGCACAGCCTAAAGGCACCAGATAGAGTCCAGGTGATAGGATCACATCAGTATGGGCAATACTGATGCTGATGACTCGGGGACAACATGTCAGATGGGCTGTGTGTAACGGAATGTCGATGTATGTGATGGTACACGTCTGGGTCATGTGCTAGGTCACATGCCAGATGTCAGGTGTCTGAGCAAGAGTGTTGGGTCATGTGATCACAACGTCACGTGCCAACCGGGTGAGTGAGGAGAAGGCAAAAAGGGAGGGAAAACAGTGTGAAGAAAGGGGGTTTCGTAACACTACCCCCCCTAGGACTCGTACTCTCAATGAGTCTCACTGGCTGGAATAAACTCCATTAGGTTTTCATAGGGCCGGAATAACCGACCAAAAGCCTTGGGAGAAATCCCTCTGAGTTGCTGAGGCACAGCCATTTTGTGCCTATGGAACTCAGCAATAGCATCCTGGGCAGACTTGAGATGGTCTGTGGGCTCCCAGGTGCAATCTGTCTCGTCATATCCTTTCCAATGAATGAGATAGTGAAGCTTGCCCTTTACCAACTTTGAGTCCTGGATGGACTCAACCCCATATTGTGCATAACTTCATCGTCAGCTTCTATGTATAGCGTCCGGACAGATCACTGGCTGATCTAGGAGAGTGTCCATAGGGATTCTCACAGGTATACCCCTGGATACCATGCACTGACCCATACCCATACCTGTGGGCCACAGGTATGGGTATGAGAGCGGGTCTCGACATTGTGACCCGGACCCAGACCCATCACAGGTTTACTTGTGGGTCTATGTACCACATGAGATTTATTGGGATGCACTTGCATGCAAAAATGAACATGAACATGACAACACGTTCACATTTGTGTTTGCACACAAATGCATGCAAGGTGAGGGAGTGAGTAAGAATGAGGGTGGGTGTGTGAGGTGAGGGCGTGTGCATCGATATGGCACATGCATGATCAGTGTGTGCCATGTTGTCCAGGGAGGGTGAAAGTAAGGGGACACACTTGCATGCAAAAATGAACGTGAACATGTTTGCACACGAACATGTGCAAGGTGAGGGAGGGGCGAGGACAAGGGTGGGTGTGTGAGGCAAGGGCATGCATGTCAAGAGGGTGTGCACATCAATATGGCATGCACATGATGCATGCTGTGTTGTGTGTCCAGGGAGGGTGAAGGTGAGGGTGGGGCAAGGCAAGGCGGGGGCAGGGCAAGACATGGCACAACATGGCACATGCCAACAAGGGTGGGGTGTGAGGGTGAGAGATGCAACAACATGGTGTGCACAATTGTTGCGCGCACCATGTTGTTTCTGAGCAGGAAGGGTGAGGGCAAGGGCAAGAGGTGCACCAACATGGCACTTGCAGCGCTAAGTCATTGGAGGGCAAGGGGAGGACAAGGATGAGAGGAACAAGGGCACAACACATGCAATTGTGTGTGTTGTGCCATCGCTCCTCTCACTTGTGCATGCCATATTGTTGCCAAGCAGGGAGGGTGGGCGAGGATGAGGTGATTGGGGCTGTTGTTCCTCACACACCATGTAGTTGCTGAGTGGTGAGGGTGAAGCGAGGTGAGGCGAGGGTGATACTCTTGGCAAGCAAGGATGAGGATTGACCAGAAAAATTGTAAGCGAGCCACAACTTACCATATTTGGAGATCGTGCACAGCTAAGGCCACAGGTACATGGGTATGGGTTTGGTTGTGGGTCCCAAGAGCATGACCCATACCTGTACCTGTGCTGATCCCTAAGTGTCTGTGTGAGGCTTGATCTGAGCAATGTTAACAGTGGGGTGGATTTTGATCAATTGATCTTGGTAACTTGAGCTGAGCCACATTAGGGACAACCTTCTGGATGACATAGGGTCTGATCCACTTCTGAGATAGCTTCTTTGTGGGGTACAGCAGAGATAGCTGATTGGTAGACAACCAAACCTTCTGGTTGATTCAGTATGCAGGAGCTTTGGATTGAAGGTGATCTGCCTGTGAAATCATGTGCTTCCGGGATTCCTCCAAGGCAAGTGTGACTGCCATGTGAGAACTGAGAGCTTCCTGAGAGAACTCTCCTGTAAGGGTGTCTGAAAATTGTTTGAATTCAAGATGAGGGGAGTACTTGCGGGTAACCACAAAGGGGGTGGTACTGGTAGCTGAGGTGAGGGCTGAGTTGTGGTGGAACTGGGTGAGCTTGATCCATTCAGCCCAGTCTTCCTGTTTCCTGGCTATGTAGGAGCAGAGATACTGCTCCATGTCCTGATTGATCCTTTCTGTTTGGCCATCCATTTGTGGATGGTAGGCTGTAGATGTTTTCTGCCTAATTCTGAGGAGCTGGCAGAGCTCTATAGTGAATTCTGATACAAACTGTGCTCCACAATCCAAGATGACCAAGGAGGGGAGTCCGTATTGACATCATATGTGGTCCTGGAATATTATAGCCAGATTTCTTGAGGTGATCGTGTCATGGCAGGGCATGCAGACAACCTCTTTTGAGAACCAGTCTACTATTACCGTGACCGCTGTAAACTGAAAGGGGCCAGACAGGGGTAACCCCATAATGAAGTTGACCAACACATCTGCCCAAGCTTGGCAGGCACGGGAAGGGGAAGCATCTTGCCAGCTGGCACAGCAGACTGTTACAAACTTTTGGTTCGGCCTGTCTCCGGTCGTTTTCATTTCTCTTCCTTGTATTACGATGACTCCATTAACCCTTCTTATTACCTCGTGGACAGGTACACCATTACTTTGGACCACCCTTCCTATTCCTGTGTTAATCTCTGTAATTGACACAGCCTTTCTTCCTTTCAAACCTAACCTTCTTTCCGTACCATATGTTTGGTTCCATCTTCATTCGTATTGGAACTGACACAGCCTCGCCTCATGTTATCTTCATGTTATGCCTGAGGTTTTCCTCGAGGCTCTTCCCCATTAGGAATCCTCTCGCCTAGTAGCATACTCTGTACCCATATAAACCCCTGCTGTAGAACTTAGCTCCCCAGCGAGTTCTACACAATATACTGCGTATCTTCTGGCATTCCCCTTCCGGATCTCTCTGAGACTACAAGCTACTCTAGAGTGCTTGCTGCTACGTCCTGTGTTAGACTATCTATCCAAGCATTATGCTAGGAGAGTGGTAGCGTCATAACAAAAGAACTAGCTCTACTTCACCGCAGTCGCTATCTAGCTTCTGCCCTATATGTTGGTACCTACAGTCAATATCCCTAGGATCTTGTCCTCTTGGCCAAGGGGGAGCAGTTCAACCTCCACCCGGAGTTTGAAGGGCCACTGCTCCTATCCAGCAGTATGAGAAGACTCATCAAAGAAATACCCTCACATCTACTCTACCACCACTCAGCCTTCAGGTTCTTCAAAGCACACATTCCTCCACCAATCGGGCCCAGGATCTTCAAAGAAACCAAGATTAGGATATGGTCCTGTTGGCCCAGAAGGTACTACCACTGTTCATAAAACGGTCAGTATCGGCAAAGACACACTCCCCAAGGATTTTATGGGGAAGATAGAGGACGCCAACTGGTGGCTTGGGGCGCTCAAGGCCTACAACCAGCTACAGAAAGGCAAGATGGCTGAAGGGGAGGCCGTTGCCATTGCTCTCACTCGCATGGGAAGCGGGCAAGGACAGGTATTCGCTGAAGGTTACTATAACCGGATGGCATGCAACCCCACCAAGTACAAGAGTTGGTCAACATTTGAACAAGAATTTGGAACAGCCTTCTCCACCACTGCCACTTGGAACGCACAGAGGGAACTCAAGAACCTAAGAATGGAGGCCACCTCACCAAAAGCCCTCCATAGTTACAACAATTGGTTCTCCCTCCTAGCCGGACTCGCCAAAATCACCCAACAAGAACTCCTATGTGACTTCTACGTCACTGGACTCCCCTACAACCTAACCTCTGACTTAGCAGTCGGAACCACACCTTCCACAGTAAAGGAATGGCAATCGGCTGCCAGCACTCAGGTGCAACACTACGAAGGATTAAAAGACCTCCACCAACCAAGACTCATCCAACCACCCAGATGGATGACCCCTCAGTCAACATCCTCAGAGCATATTTGTGCTGTCCGAACTACCCCTGTCACCCCTCCTAGGAAAACCCTGATGGAAAACATGAAACTAATCCGCTCCCTACAGAAAAACTACCCAGACTCCTGGAAAGAGCACTCTCATGCTATCCAGACCACCCCAGTCGTCAATAAGCTCGACTCCTACCTTTCCACTCTCTCAAAAACCCACCCCCACAGCGAGATCCTCTATTCACTCCAGCAACAACTCACCAAGAAAACCTGGAAGACTCCTTTGGAAAAAGCAGAACAAACTCACCAAGTATGAAGGACTCACCAAGACTTGTGGGAATGCGAATTAGCACGAATTGATGACTTTCCCTCCATCCCTACGGTCGTTGTATCAAAGGAAGAACAATCGGTCTTCATTCCTCTCTCCCTCTCTCCTCCCAATAGCCAGAACATTGTTACGAAACACCCCTTTCTCCACACTTTTCGCTCATTCTCTCTCGCTCAAACACTCTCGCTTTTGCAGCACGTGACTCCGCGATCACGTGACCTGCCCGTTCCCCTGGCACGTGACCGCTCATCGCACGTGACCCAGACGCGTCGCGTCACGATCTCAGATCGTGTACGCTCCCTTTACCGATCCCGGGACAGCCCTGTCCCCGAGTCCTTACAGATCCCGAACAGGCGCCGACTACAGATCCCAGATAAGCGCCGAGTAGTGATGCCAATCAGACCCTACAGATACCGATCTGATCTGATCCCATCACCTACAGTTCCCGATCACGGAGGCATTCCGCATGGAGGCAGTAGGAGCCTATAGACGGAGGCAATAGATGGTTTAGGCAGACAATGGTATTCTCAGTGCTTCCCGTTCCGGTCGCACTGCCCATAGAAGCACCCTATATAAAGCCTCGAAGCCTAAACCCTATTCCTTAGTTTAGTCCACTTGTATCACTAACAGG